>PVIJ01009704.1:0-65109 GCA_004024925.1 Scalopus aquaticus
GGGAGGGAGGGAGAAAGGGAGGGAGGGAAGGCTGAAAGAGGGAGTAAGGAATGAAGAAAGGGGTAAAGAATGAATTAACAAAAGAGATAAAGAAAGAAATTGAGTTGGACAGAGGAAAGAAGAAAGGAGGAAGGAAAAGAGAAAAGGAAAAATCTTGGGAATAGAAGAACCAGTGCAAACAAGGTAACAATATAATAGGGAGTCAAAAGCTGACTTATACAACCCTATTTAGTAATTTAAAGTGTTGATATATATTTTATTTGTTGACATAGAAATATATCTACCCTATACCATATTATTGAAGGGAAAGAGATGTTACAATAACAACATATATAGCATGATATAACTTAGGTAAAATTTTCTGTTAAGTTCTATGCATATATTTACTTAGAAGATGTCTGAAAAAGTGTTCACTGAATACTAGTGGTTACAGATGGTGTTGAGATTTGTGATTATTTGGAGTTTCTTACCTGTACTACATTATTTAAATCTTTCAGTAAGCCCTTATAATTTTTTTACCAATTGTTTTATTTACTCTTTAAAAGCAGCAGGGCAAATATCATGATCCGGTTGGTACAAACCCTGGACCACTGTGTCAGACAGTAAAAGCGGAGAAAAAATATTTTCCTGCTTTATGCCTTTATTTGAATGACTAGGACTGCTGGCTCAGGAACTTTGAGATTGTACACAAGTTCTTTTGACCTTAAAGACACTAGAACTTCACTTTACTTTCATTTTTTCAGTCTTAGTTTTACAAATTATCATGAGCTCATATTAGTTTGTTTCTCTATTAAAATTTAGTAGGAATTAGGAAAAGCACCTTAAGTTCTGCTTAGCCAGATATCATTTAAAACTCAAAGTCTCAGTGGCAATTATTAGAATATTTTTTCTATGAACCAGAGTATAGAATAAATGTGGATATGTTGATAGAAAAGATAGATATATAATTACTTTTTTTTTAATTAGGCTGATGGGGCAAGGATATGTCAGCTGCAATTACATTGTCATTTACCAAACTAGGAGGCATTTTTCATTATTACTTGCTTGTTTCAAACAAATATCATTCCTGTGTATAAGGGTTGTAATCTGCTTTGGGAGGAAAGAAAAGGGAAAAGACAGCGTCCCTTCTCACCATAGTCAGTTCCTCTTTCCATAGTCTAAAAGGCTGGCCTCTTAGAATTTTATTCCATACTCAGCTTGATCTTTATAGATCACTCAGAAAAATACCTGGATAGCACATTATGTGGCTCCAGGACATGTAAAAATAATTAGAGACTTTTTTTATTATAATCTAGCTTAGCATATTACCGCCTCACTCCCAGCTCTCCAACCTGGTTTATTGCAGCAGAGTCTGACATCTTACACCTGAACACAATTAGAACAGACCAAAATGAAATCAATCAAGGCAAGGAAAAGCTAACAAAAATAGGAAAGAACTTTCCAAGGAAATTGTTACTTTCAAATCAATGATAAGAAATAGAGAAAGATAAAAGCTTTTGGACTGGTAAAAATTGTCAGAAAAAAAGATTTTCCAAAATGATTTGTAATATTGGATCATTATATACCTATAATTTACAAATGAATCTTGAAGAACTCACTAATTTTTTTCACTTAGATCTGAGATCACATCAGTGCATTTCTAAAAGATATGTAACAGACAACATGAATTTATCAGTATAAAACAGTTGTTTATTGCAAATATTAAAGCAATCAGTTTTCACTCTGTACCATGTATCCTGTATTTCCAACATGAAGCTATATCATTTCATTCTACTTGCGAAAGGGAAAAGAACAAACTCTCTTGATTTATGAAAATACTTAATAAGACTACTATAATAAATACTATAGAAATTTCAGGATAACATTAAAGTATTACACAAGAGATGGTCAACTTCCTTGACAAAAAGAATGAAATCCCAAACTCAGGAGAACAGCCACACCTATGATAAACAATTACAGCTACCATGATTGTTTCAGAGCTGGATGCCCTTTGGGAAAGTAACCAAATTCCCAGGGCCTGAAGAGATGGGATGCTACAGAGAGCAATAATAGAGTACTGGGATCCAGCAGAGAAAAAAACAGAAATAGGCTTCGATCCAAGACTACCCAGATAAAGATCCTTATCCAGGGAGTTTTGTCACAGTAGAAGCCTTGTGGAAAATCTGTTTAGTTTTTGAAAATGAGTTTGGTCTGTATTTTCTGAACAGTCTCTTGAAACATCTCTTTTAAGTGAAATTCACAAGAAAAATCTCACCCCAGTTGCACTTTAATGAAATAAACGGCAAAACCCTGTATCCACCAAATCATTGTAAATGGTGAAAAAAAGTCAAAGTCAACTTGCCCACACTCATGGTAACAGAACACAGGAAAAATTAATTCCAAATGCTTCTTCCTTCTAATCTGCTAATGAGCCAGTGAATTATCTGAGTTGATTTTAACCCCTCTGGGATAAATATTAATGCTAATCCAAACAACAAAAATGAATAATAAACTGATCACATAAGCCACACTTTAATGTACTAGAGGGAAAGTTACATGTGTGTGTCGTGTATAAAACACCGATCATAAAAAAAAATCTTTTGAGTGATCTCAAGTGGTGTTTTCTCAGCAAAACAATGTAGGAAGCAGTAGGTCAATACCAATTCACACCTCCCCCCTAATATACTCCATAAACCCACATCAGTACAGTAAGTCCTCATTTAATTTCAATAGGTTCTTGGAAACTATAACTTAAAGGAAAATAGCATGTAAAGAAACCAATTATTTTTACCATAAGCTAATGGACAAAAGGAAGTTAATTTTCTACAGCACACTTCCAATATTAAGCAATAATTTGTATTCATTCATTCATTTCCCCACCCCATTATTCTAACCCACGGTCACAGTCATGGTTACTGGGAGCATATCCTAGCAGATTAGGGTGCAAAGTGGAAACCAACCCTAGACAAGATGTGCTTCCATTGCAGGATGAACTCACACATGTACCCATACTCGGACTAGGACAATTTATATACATCGATAACCTAAGTTACACAGTTAGAATGTAGGAAGAAGCCAGAGTACCCAGACAAAGTCCACAAAGATATGGGAAAAGGTGCAAACTCCACACAGACAATGGCCCCAGCCAAGAATCATTTTTTATCCTCTTCAAAAAATAACACTGAATGAAACATTATTCAAGGACCTGACTGTCCTCTAAACACCAAACTCATTTGACATGTGCTTGTAAACTGAAACTGTGTGCTGTGGGATGCCAGAATTTGAGGGATAACAAACTAAAGCAATTAATATATCATTCTTCCTTACAACTTTGTCCCCACTGTAACTTACATCAGTGGGATGATCTTAGTAACTCACAGCCTATGAGGTGCCTTTTTCCTTTTATCACTGCCTGTCATCATTAAGCATGGAATACAAGCCTTTCCATGCAAGATATAGCTTTCCTACTAATTGTTCACACTTCATTAGCACGCCCCTCTACCAAGCTAGAAAGTTATCATGAGACTAATGCTATTTACTTGAGAATAGACCAGAAGCCTAAAATTCTTTTTCAAAAATCATCGGGGAGAAGTTCTCAGAAACTTCCAAAAGAGGAAATGAATTGTCCAATACACACTTCCCTTTCTCTTGATCATTCATTATCCCCCAGATTTTCCATTCCTGTTTACTTGTCCACTTTCTTCATTTTCAATTTTATTTTAGAGGTGTAATGTTTGATGGGCCATGTTTTTAAGTCCTCTGTATAGTGCCTTAAGCTTTTAGGGAGGAAAGCACTATATAAATCTAACAATAAATTACTAATAAATAAGAGAAATAACTGGCTATGTATGAGTGGGGCTAAAAAAGATCTATGGGGCATGGTGATAAATAGAGGCTAAAAAGGAGTCAACAATGTAGTGTTGCTGTTAGTAAAGCCAACTCAGTGCTGGGAGGCACAAATGAAAATAGAGTTGTAATGCAACAACCAAGTACTGAAGGCATATTGCAAATGAACCTGTAGCTAAAAGGTGATAGCTAATGGGGTGGCATCCACTGGATGAGCATCCTAACACCATTATTACACATTTTTTTTTCATGCCAAATAAATTGGGTGACTCCAACATGAAACATAACAACCTACTGAGATTGAAATCACCGAGTTTGCAGTTAAGCAGAAAAGTGAATGGCAAATTTACCATGCATTCAATACCTTCTGTGTACAAAAAGCTTTAAATTCCATTATTCCATTTAATTCTTACCTATGAGATAGGTATTATCATGTTCACTGAATAAATAAGAAAATTGAGATGCAGAGGCTTAATCACTTGCCTAAGATCATAGAACAAGCAAGCAAATGAGCCAGGGTTTAATCTACAGTGTGTCTAATTTCAAAACCTGTAATACTGCAACCCACCATGACACCTTAAGGGTACTTTATTTGAATTCTAACAAATGAAGCTGACCTTCCTGAAAGAACGTTTCTGGTATGGTGGAGTAAAAACTCACGATAACCTGCCCTTCCATAAAAGCACAGGAACACTGTAAAAATCATCAACATTTTTTTTCAGAACAATGGAAATTAACAAAAGGCTTGCACTAATTCATGGAGTGTTTATTCAAGAAAAGTGGCTGAAGATCAGTAAGAATAGTCAGTTTTATGATATTTCAATTTGTTGTATTTCCATTCTCACCAGCTCTGCTTGGAGAAAACTCTCTCTTTAAAAGCTTACAGCCTCACAATAAATGTAGCTATGGAAACCAAAAGTATAGCAGAAACAGGAGGAGGAAGGAATAGTTTGGAGCCATTAAAGTCCTATCCCAAAAAATTGTCACAATTTGACCTGTCTGAAGACTTCGTGAAAAGTCTCATTTTAAAGGTTCATCTTTATTTGATCTGACTCAGGATTTAATATGTGCAAACAGCCCTATCCCTACAGTATTTGTTAAGAATAATCAGCAGCAATTGTTTAACATTGCAGCTGCCTGAGGTAGCAATATCAGTTAAAGTTAATAAAAGTGTGACAAAAACAAACTTAAAAAAGAAAAACTGAGAATGAAATGTTCACTGGGGACTCTGATAAAACATTATCCTATGAATGTAGAAAGCCACACACATGTTCAGGGCTATGTGCAAAATCAAAAAGACATGAGACGATTCTAATACTTATCTGTCTGACCTAAGATTCTGTGAAAGCAGAAAGCCTATCTCCAAACATATACTGAGTTCCTTGGCAAAGCCAGGGAGATATATTGGTTCAAAGCACATAAGGGAGTCTCTGTCAAGTCACTAACTGATAACACAGATAACCAAAGGGAGACTTTATGAAATAGGGGCGGACAGGGCACAACTGCCCAGGCTCTGAGGCAAGAGCCACCAAAAAGCGCCAAAAGGCCAAAAGGCCAAATACAACAAAGGACAGCACCTGAGGAGAGGCCAGGGCACTGTCTGTGGGTCTCACCTGCGCGCACAATTGCAGGAGACTTCAGGCTACAGGAACAACAACAGCAAACATGGGGTTTATTGTACAAACGGGGGGAACAGAGAGCTCACTGCAGCCTCAGGTGGCGGCCGCCTCACCCAGAACGCAGCGGGGATGGTAGCTCCTTGGGAGGTGCTGGGTTAGAGCAACAAACAGCTCTTTGAGACACCAGTCCCAGGGCCTGTGGGGCTCCTTTCAGGCGAAGTCAGAGACAGGACCGGAGGCCCAGTCTCTGCAGAGTCCTTCAGCTTCTCTTCCTCCTCAGAGGGCGGCTGCTGGATGCTTCTTTTCTTCTTTCTTCCTCGGAGGCCAGGAATGGACTTCTTTCTTCTCCTGGGGGCTGGTGTCTTCATCGTCGTCTTCTCCTGTTCTTCCTCCTTCTTTTACAGGTCCCTCCGATCCTGGCTTATATCCTCTCCCAGAGTACCATCCACAAGTCTGACTGCACCATTTTCAATCCTGGAGCTGATTGGACCTACCCATCAGCTCCTAGCATCTGATTGGTCCATTCAAAATGGCAGTTACTGGGCAGGAGCAACTGCCACAACTGCTCTGGAGCAGCAGGATAAGAGACCCCACCGCTCCTGCAGGCTCCCACTGCTAAGGTAACGTGGTTCCGGTAACAATTATTAGTCATACATGACATGACATAACGAATTTATTCAGGAAAGTAACTAAAACAAACAATGAAAAACAAAAACAACAAATCTTGGAGCAGGGGTAAATCAGATTCCCAGAGTTATTATATATTTTAAATGCCTAGTTTTCAACAAAAAGTAATGAAATATGCAAAAAAAAAAACAGGAAAGTATGGTGTATTCCCAGGTTAAGAAAACAGTCAATAGACTAGGAACCCAAAACACGGGATGTATAAAACAGTGATTTTAAATCAACTGTCTTAAGCATACTTAAACAGCATCAGGAAAACAAGAAAAAGAACTAAGGAATAATTTGAGAACCTTTCTCAACAAATAAAGAATACCAATAAGAAATATAAATTACAAAAATGAACAACATAGAAGTTTTATAATTGAAGCATACTAAAACTAAACTGGAAAATACAGATTTCAGTAACAGATTTGAATTAAATAGAACACTCTACCAAACAAAGAATATACATTGCTAAGTGTATGTATAACATTCTCCAAAAGCAGCTCTCAATAAATTTAGAAATAATAAAAAGTATGTTATTACCCTACAATTGAATGAAATTTTAAAACAACAGAAGAAAATTGGGGAAATTCATTTATGTGGATATTTAAAAATACACTCCTAACTAGACAAGAGTTCAAAGAAGAACTCACAGGGAAATTGGAAAATGAGATAAATGAATGCAAGAAACATACCCCACCAAAATTTAAGGGATGTTGCTAAGTAACGATAAGAAGAAATCTATAACTGTAAATTGTTGTATTTAAAAATATGTTAAATAAATAACATAAATTTTGACCTTAAGAAAATTGAAAATAAGAGAAAACTAAACCCAATTCTAACAAATGGAAGTAAATAATAAAGATTTAAATGAAATATATAATAGTAAAACACTAGAAAATATTAATGAGACTAAAATTAATTCTTTAGAGAGAACAAAAAAATCAAATAACTAGAGTGTCAAAAATGTTAAAAGACAAAACGGTGGTAGCAAGTACTCATATGTAAATAATCAGTCAATGTACATAAACCAAACTCACCAATCAAAAGGCACAGATTAGATGGTTGGATCAGAAAATAAAACAACATTTTTCTGTCTCCAGGAGATATATCTGAGCTCCAAAGGTAAACATAGGCTCAAAGTAAAAAGGTGGAAAATAATACTACAGGAAAATGACACTAAAAAAAGTAAGGGAATTAAAGACAGACTTTCCAACTAAAAAAAGGCAACAAGAGATAGGGGTGGACATTATAAAATAATTAAGGGGTAAATATATCAGGAAGACATAATACTCATCAATGTATATGCAGCAAATGAAGGAGCATCATACTATATAAAGTAACTATTAGCAAATCTAAAAATAGACATTGACAGCAACAGAAAAATAGTAGGAGACTTCAACACCCTATGGACAGATCAACCAGACAGAAAATCAACAAGGAAACAACAGCCTTAAACGAAGGATTAAAACAGATGGTCTTAATAGACATTTAAAGGGCACTGCAGTCCAAACAAGCTGAGCATACATTCTTCAAAGTACAATTAGAACATTCTCAAGGTTATACCACATGTTGGGTAATAAAACAAGAATCAATAAATGCACAAAGATTGATCATTTCAGGTATCTTCTCTGATAACGTTGGTACAAAACAAGAAATCAACCACATCACCCACAACATGGTAGATTAGAGAGATCAGGATCACATTCTCACCTAAAAACAACTATTTGCTCAAAGGAAGACCCAGAAATTCCCACAACAAAGTTCCAAGACATTCCCACAGAGATCTGGAGCTAACATTGGTGGCTTTTGAAGGGAAGGAGTGAAAGGGGAAGGGAGTATGGCTGAGAGAGCAGATACCCCAGCCAGCAGAATGGACTGGATGTCAGCCATTCAAGTCACGATGGGACATCCCAGGACATAGTAAAATTCCCTGGAGGAACTTTGCTTAATTGTGAGTACACATATGACCCTGGGGCAGTGAGAACTCTGCAGGGGCAGCCCCCAAGCAGGATATTGAAAGTCCATAACCAGCAAAGGCACAAGAAGCTCTCCCCCAAGCCCTTCCATTAGAGATCAGGGTGCGCCAGGCTGGGCTCCATAGCAGGCCCAATAGCAAAGACAAGGACTTCTCAGATAACTCATGAACACCTTAGGAAAGTAACAACTGGCTTACAGAGATTGCAGCCCCACAGAAGTGGCAAAGCAGTGGTGGGGGTGAGGGTGGGGGTGGTGACAGCCATTGTTGGAGGCCATAGCAACAACAGGGCATGCACACAACTCATGTGCCATGTCACCTGCCTGCCAAGCCCAATTTAGTCCAGGAGCATGGGCCGGGCTTACAGACTAGCTGCCCCACCAGGAGACTCAAGCTTCACAGAACATGACCCACATCAAAAAGGAGCAGCAGAGAGGCAGGGTGGGAAGTTAAGACAACTGAAACACTGAACAGAGATTGCTGTGGACAGAAATGAGAGAAATGAGAGGAACATCACACTTCAAACTGAGATTGAGTACCCAAGGCCCAGACTATTTTCCTGGCCCCACCTCACACCAAGGTAAACAAAGAAAAGAAGCAAACAAAACTAAATTCCCAGCACAAAAAAAGGGGAAAAAAGCAAGTAAGGTAATACACTTGCCTAGGAAGCAAGGAACATCTGAACACAGGATGGATAAGCAAAATGAAAAGAACAAAAGAAAAAAAATTCTGGGGCAAATATAAAGGATACAGAAATAAAGAACTTATCAGACAAAAACTTAAACAACAATATTAAAAATGTTAAATGAGGTACTGGAAGGTCAGTCAAAGGCAGATAAGCAGGTGCAAAATCTTAGAAAGGAAATCCAGGAACAAAGAGAGCACTTCACCAAAGAGACTGAAAATTTTAAAAGATTACAAAAAGACACTCTGAATTAAATACAGACAAATTTAGAAAGCACTTTAAATAGAATTAAACTGGCAGAAGAAAGAATTAAAGAAAAAGAAAACTCAAATGAACAAGCCACCCAATTAGCAATAGAGAAAAAAGACAAAGGAAAAAATGGGGAAACTCTACAAGAAATATAAGACTCAATTAGAATAGAAAACTTAAGAATAATTGGGGTCCCAGAAGGTTCAGAGAGAGAGAGAAGGGAGCAGAGGCCCTATTCAAAGAAATAATAACTGAGAATCTCCCAAACTTAAGGAACAAATTAAATACTGATGTCCAGGAAGCAGGAGAACACCAAATGTTTTAAATATAAAACTACTTATACCAAGATACATCATTATTAAATTATCAAAAATCAAAGATTAAGAAAAAAAAGACACCCAAATTATTCTTTCCTTGGATTTCATACCACACTCCAGGCAAGAAGAGATTAGAAGGAGTAATCACAATCCCAGAAGACAAAAACTGCCATTCAAGAATATTCTGTCATGCAAAGTTATCATTCAAATATCAAAGTGAAATAAAGGCTTTCTCGGACAAACAGAAGTTAAAGGAGTTTATCACAATCAGGCCTACCCTACAAGAAATGCTGAAAGTTCTTCTACAATAAAAGAAAAGAGTGAATCACAAAATCCTGAGCAAAATGACAAGAATACAAAAACAGAAGCATGAATAAGAATACTATGAGTGCACAACAAAACACTAAAGGGAAGGAAAAAACAGACAGAACTTATAGCCAAATGTCAGAGAGTAGACACCAACACATAAAGGACTTTATACATAGTAATTAAAACAAAACCTCCATGGTACCCACTAACCAAAAATCCAGAAGAGAGGCCTACAGACAAAGAAACAGAGAAATCAATAGAATTACTAGGGAAGACCACCCAAAAAGAAAAGAGAAGAACAGAGAAAGAAATAAAAGAAAACTAAAACACTCGAAAACAAAATGAGAGTTAATAATCACCCCAAATATGAATGGCCTGTAATGACCAATTAAAAGACACAGACTGACAAAGTGTGTGAAAAAGTTGCAGCCATCCATATTTAATGCAGCCATTAAAAACAAAAAGACAAAAGTGAGCTAAAAGTAAAAGTTTAGTGATTTAAAAAAAAAGTAAAAGGTTGGAAGAAGGTCATACATGCTAATAACATGCAGAAAAAAGCAGAAACTGCTGTTCTTCTATCAGCTAAACTAGACTGCCAAATAAAAAAGGTAATCAGGACAGATGGACACTGTATAATGATCAATACAACAATTCAGCAAGAAGACATACTTATTTTTAATAGTTATGCATGTAACGTCAGAGCAACAAATTATATAAAGCAACTATTAACAGACCTAAAACATTATACTGACAAAAATGCAGTAACTGTCAGAAACTTCGACACACTACTGCCACAAATGGATAGATCATTGAGATAGAAAAATAACAAAGAAATACTGGCCTTAGATGAAGTGTTGGACCAGACGGATTTATAAAACTTTCCATCTCAAAAGAAATTAATACACATTCTCCTCAAGTGCATGGAACACTCTCAAGAATAGATCATATCCTGGAACATAAAAAATGTCTCAGAAAATATACTAAAGTGGAAATTTAAAATTAAAATACACAAAAAAAAATGATTCAACATTACCTATTAACTAGTTCAACATGATATTGTTTAACTAGAGACTTTTAAATGACCCAACTTTTTTTCCTCATGAATATTAACACTTCTGAACTAAACACAGGAACTTTCAGACATCCAGGTGATGGGTTGTTCACAGGTATGTGTAATTAAAGCAAATCTATTTTAAAGTGATCTTTTTTGTGTGAACACATTATACTCTGAATTATAACATTCATTATAACTGAATATGACAACTTAAAAAAAGGAGAGATGTCAACACAAAAAGAAAATGGAAAAAAGCCCCAATACGTAGACTAAATAACATGCTACTGCATGACTATTTGGTTAATAATAAAATCAAAGGAGAAATTGAAAAATACTTGGACACAACCTAAATAAAGACACAACCTACCAGAATCTATGGGATGCAGCAAAAGCAAGACTACAAAGGAAGTTCATATGGATACAGGCCTATACAGAAAAGAATCTCAAACAACATAACCTTATACATTAAGGGACTAAAAAGAACAAATGAAACCCAAAACCAATAGAAGTAAATAATAAAAATTAGAGCAAAACTACAAATCAAAAAGACAGTACAAAAGATCAGTGAAACCAAAAACTGGCTTTCTAAAAATAAAACAAAATCGACAATTCTGTAGCTGGGTTCACAAATTAAAAAGGGGAAAAAACTCTAAAAAACAAAATCAGAAGCTAAAGAGAAGTTGTAACAGGCATTTCAGAAATACATAGGGTCATAAAAGACTATTATGAACATATTTATGCCAATAAATTGGATAACATTGTAGACATGGGCAATTTTTTAGAATCATACAACCTTATAGAACTGATTAAGGAAGATATATTAAATCTGAACAAACAAATTACAAAGGAAATCGAAAAAAATAATCAAAAGTCTAGAAGATGTGGTACATATACACAATGGAATACTATTCAGCATTCAAAAAGATAAACACATGCAATTCGCAGCAACATGGATGGAGCTAGAAGGAATCGTGCTCAACAAAATAAGCCAGAAATAAAGAGAAAAATATCGAATGGTTTCACTTATAACAGGAGTATAGGGGAACCAAATAAGAATGAGACATTCAACAGGGGAGGAGGGGAGGGTAAAGGCTCAAGAAAGGGGAAAAGGGGAGCACGGGGGACTATGGTGATGGCTTCATGGGTGAACAGGTGATGGGTAACCTATGGGGAACACACAAAAATGTTAAAGATATGAATAACAGAAGTAAATAATTTTTTTAAAAAAGTCTCTGAAAAAACAAAAGCCAAGGAGTAGTTAGTTTCACTACTGGGTTCTATCAAACCTTCAAAGAAAAATTAATACCTATCTTTCCCAAACTTGTCAAAAAATTGTAGAAAAAATGGTTCCAAACACATCTTATGAAGGCAACATTATTGTGAATCCAAAAATATACAAGGACAGCACAAAAAAACCCTACAGATGAAAACCACAATGAAACAGAGATACAAAAACCTTAACAAAATATCACCAAATTGAATCCAAAAATACATTAATTGTACATACACCATACACCATTACCAAGATTCATTCCAGTGATGCAAGCAAGGGTGACTCAATATTTCAAATCAATGTAATTCACCACAAAAGCAAAAGAGAAAAACCATATAATTATATCAACAGATGCAGAGAAAGCATTGACAAGATTCAGATTCCATTTATAATTAAAACTTTCAATATGATGAGGATAGAAGGAACATATCTCAGCATAATGAAGACCATATGTTCTAAACCCACAACCAGCATCATACTTCATAGTGAAAGATTGAAAGCTTTCCCTCTAATATCAGGTATAAGACAAGGATACAAACAATACAAACAATGCAAAATTGGAACTCTTATATGGAGCAATTAGCAAGGGAAAGATATTTTAAAAGTATTTAAATATGGAAAGAAAGTAAAACTATCACTATTTGCAAATGACATATCTACAAAACCTTAAAGACCTTGCTGTTAAAAAAAGAAAAACTTTTAGAAACAACAAATCAGTACAGTGAAGTGGCAGGTTACAAAATCAATATTAAAAAGTATGTTGTGCTACTATATACAAACAAACTAGAAGTGAAATAATCAAGAAAATAATCCCATTTATAACTGCATCAAAAAGAATTAAACACCTAGAAATAAAGCTAACAAAGATAAAAGACTTGTAAATGAAAACTATAAGACATTATTAAGAATAATAGAAGACACAAGAAATGGAAAGATATTTCTTGCTCAGGAATTTGAAGTATTAAAATTGTTAAAATGTTTATCTTATCCAAAATAATTTATAGATTCAATACAAACCATCAAAGTTTCAAAACATTCTTCAAAAAAACAGAGTAAACGTTAACAAAACATGTATGGACTCACAAAAGACCTTAAATACCAAAAGCAATTCTAACAAAACAAACAAACAAAAAAGAACATGGGCATCACATTTCCAGACCTCAAATTACACTACAAATCTATAATAATAAAAACAGTATGGTATTTTTATAAAATATACACATAGATCAATGGAAAAGAATTAAAAGCCCAAAAATAAATCTGCACTAACATGAAAAGTTAATTTATGACAAAAGTGCCTAGAGTATACAGTGGAAAGACAGAAGTCACTTCAACAAAAAGTGATGGTAAAACAGGACAGCCATGTGCAAAAGAATAAAACAATACCACTATCTCATACCATACACAAAAATTAAGTAACATGAACTGAAGATCCCGATGTAAGTTCTGAAACTATATAACACATAGAAGAAAAGACAGGCAAAATACTGTGTGACATTGGCTTCAGAGATGTCTTTAGAGACTCAACTCCAATAGCAAGGGTAACTAAAACAAAATTAAACAAAAGGGAATTTATCAAAGTGAAAAGCTTCTGCATATTAAATGAAACTGTCATTAAAACAAAAAAAAACCTACTAAGTGAAAGAAAATATTTGGACATCATATATCCCACAAGTGGTTGATAGCCAAGATATATAAAAACTCACACAACTCCATAAAAAGAATTTTTTTAAAACTCAATAAAAAATGGGTAAAAGAGCTAAATGGCCACTTCCCCAAAGAAAATATACAGATGGCCAACAGTCACACACAAAAATGATCATAATCACTTATCATCAAGGAAATTCAAATCAAAACCACAATGAGATAGCTGTGACACCTATGAGAAAGGTCCATATCAAAAAGAGCAAAAACAACAAGGATTGGTAAGGGAAAAGGAACCCTCATACAGTGTTAGTGGGAATACAGAGTGATCCAGATCTTATGGAAAATAGTATGTAGTTTTCTCAAAATATTAATAATTGATCTACTACATGATCCAGCACTTCCACTCTTTGTTATATACACAAAAAATTGAAAAAACTAATTCAAAGGAATACACGCACTCCTATATGCCATACGACACTGTTTACAATAGCCAAATTAAGGAAACAGGGGCCTCCCTGGTGGTGCAGCAGTTAAGCGCTGCACTGTGGAGCTGTTCGCAGCAGGGATGCGAGTTTGACGCCTGGCCAGGGAGATTCCCACACGGTACGGCAAACCTCTCCTGCCTTGCCCACTGCTCCCCTCAGCAGTGTATTTCTATCCATCTGACTGTGCTGCTCCCCACTCTGTCTCTGGTGAACCCTCTCGCTGCCCCACCTCTCTGGCCTGTACCCCAGCTTGTACGCATAAATAAATCTTTAAAAAAAATTAAGGAAACTAAGTGCTGAACAACAGAGGACTGGATTAAGAAGATGTGGTATATATACACATTGGAATACTATTCACCTATGAAAATTATGCATTCTTGTCATTTGGGACACCATGGATGGAACTGGAGGGGATCATGCTAAGTGAAATAAGTCAAAAGGAGAAAAACAAATGCAGGATGATTTCACTCATGTGTGGAATATAAAGAAACAAAACAAGTAACAGGCAAAACTAAATCAAAACAAACCTTAGATGTACGACTATATATTTGAGGCTACCATAAGGGATGTGTGAAAGTATAGGAAAAAGGGGAGACAGAGAACAATGGACTATAATGGAAGATTATCAGTTCTGTGGTGATGGTGAAATGTGGTAACACACATTTGAAGAGGTGTGAATCACCTGTGAATCATATATAATTTTGTAAACCAACATTATTTCAACAAAAAAATAATACAATAAAAAGAAAAGACATATGTATAAGTAGCAATTTGTCTGTGTAAATTCTACCGGCTTCCCGAACTACTGTACATGCATTATAATATACAACGACCATCTTGTTTCTACCCTTCTACAGTTGACCCCCATCGTACTCTCCCAAACTCATGAATTTTGGAGGCAGGTATAGTGACATCAGAAAGTATTCTGAGAATCTAATGGATACATGCACTTTATTCAGGTTTCTACTTGCATGTTTCTTCCTGCGTGATGCTTTCCTTCCTCTTTCTCACAGGTCAGGTCCCACTATCACATGCTATCATGCCACCTTGCCACTCCTTTACAGTGTTTTCATTCTTACGATTTTGCATGGTTTTTTTTTTAATTTTCTATTAATCACTTCACTATTAATCTTCCTTCACTAAATTGAATTTTCCATAAGGGAAGATCTCAAGTATATTTTTGTTTGCCATTAAATGTCAGGACCTAATATAGTACCTAGAACTTAGTATACGCTTAATGAATATTTGTTGAATAAATGATACGAATAAACCAAAAACAAATGACCCTATACTCTCATATCTAGAAACTCGGAGAAACAGAGTATTGCCTCTATACCAACACTTGATGCCTCCAGAATGGTACCTGACCACAGCATCAGGCTTACCTCAAAATTTGTCAAGACTGGAATCCAAGCTCATTCTATGTGGTAGCCACACAGATTAAACCAGCATAGGCATACATCGTGCACACTGCCACATACATAGTTTGGAGTTTCGAATTTCTTGCTCAATCACTAACTTGGCAGATAGTAAAGAGCTATTTAAATATTGTGCAAAATGCAATAAATTAAGAAAATGTGTAAAATAAATTCATTTCTGAAGAAGTGTAAAAAATGGAGATGGGAAAAATGGCTTACATCTAGACTTAGAATTGAGGAGGTCTAAACCAAGAGGTGGTATTGGCAGAAACTACTTTTTTCTACATCTAATCGGATTTCAACAGTTTGGGTTTGGTCGAAGTAGAAAAAATAGTTTGGGAAGTTGAGGTTTTTGAGATGGGATTCCTTCCCACGCATATATTAATCTCAGTGTACTGTGTTCAATGTTGAAATATTCATTTTTAAAGAGAGATAATGATATGCAATGGTATATGAAAAAGCATGACAAATGTGAGGAAAATGTCTTCAAATAAGACCTAGAAAGACAATAAATTGTTTATTCCAGAAAAGAAAGGGCTAAGGGTGGTTTCATAATTGTTTCCAGGGTTTTGTCTTGTTTTGTTTTCCCTAGAAAATAACAATTCCACGTATCTGCTCTGGCAGATTTAAAGGAGCTACTCTTTCCAGAATCCTGACAGCCCTGTTGAGCATAAAGAAGGATTTCCTGACTGTAAGGATTATTTCATTACAGAAATGAGTGATTTAAGGGAGTCATGAATCTCCCTTACCAATAATCTTTTAAAAAATATTTCAGCTCCTCATGAGTTAGGAGTCTTTCTGGTCCCTTAGGAGTCCCTACTGAAAGGGAGGGACAGGGATAATGTGGCTGCTTGTGCACTATTTGACCTCTCAGGTTCTTTCTAGACTTAGAAATCTATAAATAATGAAAAGTTAACCAATGCTGTCCTGCAGACAAAACCATCATGCCAGTTTTATGAAATACCCAGATTTTACCTATCAGTTGTAGTCAGTAGAAGCAAATATTTACTGGATAAAGGATAGAAGTCACATTTAACTATAGATTGCTATGGAGTGTGATGGTATTGTAGTCAAATGTTAAATAACGAAAGTGGTATTAAACATAGATGAACAGGTTCAATTTAAGATATGTGAGCCATTTCCAGTCTAGTCATGGTGCAAATATGAAAGAGGATGTGATACTGCACCTCCCAAGTTTATCATATTCAGCAAAGTGAGATAACTTCCTCTGAAGAAAAAGTGAATAGCCATAGGACTGCTGTACAACCCCCTGGGATTCAACATACACTCAATGGCTGTTTGTACAAACATTACCAAAGAAAGGGGAAAAAAGTCCCAAATGGTATTCCTAATGAAACAGTGACAGATTTTTCACATTACCCTCAATTCACATGCATAACATCTTTTGGTATACACTGAGAACATGAGGGTGCCCATGAGCATACCTTTAGGATTTATAGTGGTGCTATCACATTGTATAAACTACACTATATAAAAACCTAAAGTTGTGAGTTAAATTGCAAAGTATGTTTATTATTGTAGCGCAGAAAGTATATATGTGTTTATATATGGATATTTATACAATAAATAAATGAATTGTGGGGCCTCCCTGGTGGTGCAACAGGTTAAGCGCAGCACTATGAAGCTATCCAGAGCCACTGCAGCACAAGTTCGATACCTGGCCAGGGAGATTCCCACATGGCTCAGCAGACCTCTCCTGCCTCGCCCACTGCTCCCCTCAGCAGTGTACTTCAGTCAATCTGCCTGTTCTGCTCCCCACTCTGTCTCTGGTGAATCCTCTCACCACCACACACTTCTGGCCTACACTGCAGCTTGTGTGCATAAATAAATCTTTAAAAAAATAAAAATAATAAATGAATTGATTTTTCATGGTTTTACTTTCTGTGTAGTGAGCAAACAATATGTATAATCAAACAAAGAAAAAGATTAGATAAACCAATTTTAAGAGATTCAGGGAAGGTTGGAAATCTAAAAGCATCCGCTCTGGGAGAACCATAAAGCTATCAGAAATTTTAGGGCGTTTTCCCATTCAGACCTTTATTTAGAGAGTCACAATTTAAAAATATAATGCTATATTTGGAAATTTTTTATTTGCTCATTTTGGTCATTTGACTCTCAAACATCTTCATGAGGTCAAAGAACTGAACAGACTCGCAAGTAAATATGAAATAGCCTTTTCAAAATTTCAAAATATTATTTTAAGCTCTATCAGTGATATTCCACATCCATTGGTAATATAAAACTCCCTCCAAAAGACAGTAATGTTTAGGAACATGTAGGTTTAACTTGCTGGTGCATTATTTCTAGATATCTGATGTCCAAAAGAAAATTTTCAATGAAGGTGGTCTGCGGATGAAAATTATATAGGGAGTTTACAGGTTAAAGGTACCTTTTCTAGATTTCAGATCTGCTTCAATACTGACAGATATACCCACCTACCCCCATTATCACTGATTTCTTCATGTGGTAATTTACCATTTAACAAGAACTTCTGGAACATCATTAAGAATTTGTATCTGAGGGCCGCCCTGGTGGCTCAGCAGTTAAGCTCTGCGCTGTGGAGCTGTCAGCAGCAGCAACGCGAGTTCGACGCCTGGCTGGGGAGATTCCCACATGATGTGGCAGACCTCTCCTGCATCATACCCCAGCTTGTATGCAAAAATAAATCTTTAAAAAAAATAGGCTAAAAAAAAAGAATTTGTATCTGAGGTCCCATCAACCTAGATTCTTTCAAAATGTCTACCTGTGGCAAATTAGACCCAGGTCAAAGAACCACCAAAAAGTGGGAGTAGACCTATGACCACCTCTCACCAGAATAATCCTAACACAGGTCCATGGTCCCTGAATCTCTGGACCCTTCACAAGGGCTAAGCAGCAGCCCTGTGAAGCTCTCGTCTTAGTGTATCTAATCCTCTAAAGCTGCAAAGGAATCTGTACTATTTCCAATATAAATTTTCCTGCATGCATAATTAATTAATACACTAAAATAAACCATTAACAATAGAAAAATAACAACAGAAATTAACTTTAAGCAACAGAATGCAAATCTATGGAACTGCCTCATCGACACTTTTGGAGAGCTTATTTTAAACGACAGACACAAGAATTGGTTTAATTTAGATAGCACAGTATTCCATCTCTGCTATCATTTTTTGGCAGAAGTGAAACCCAAAATAATGCCAAGATTTCTTCAAGATCTCCTCTTCATAAAAGAGACAAATGTACACAATTCTTGCAAAGACAAATTTGGCTTACCATATTTGAAGATGCAGCTCAGTGTATCAAAGACAAAGCCCTCTAGTAAGCTAATGTTATAGATCAAAATAGATGAAAGAGAGGGAAATAGTAAGGATTATGCCACATTACTAAATGTAAATATATAATTCAGTGTGCTCTCCCCAATTCTTACTAGATGTTCTAAGTTAGTATAGAAAGGACCTGAAGGCTCTGATCGCCTTTGCACAGATTGTGTTCCAGCTGTCTTCGATATTTGCACACTCAGGTCTTGGTCTCATGCTGTACAGAGAGTGAGAATTCCACATATTCTGTATACCAGAAGTAATTTATGGATCTATCTATAAAGGCAATCACAGTGCATGGAAGGAAGCACTATGTAAAGCTCCAAGATTGGATTGAAAGAAGTAGCTTTAGTAAACTCAGAACAAGTTCCCGACATAACTGTTATGTTTGAGTTGATTTACAAATCCCACACATCTTTGTCTGGTAATCCATTTCCTTTGTGAAGCTGGAAAAGGGAATAAAACCCTTGGTGACAGTCTCTACATAAATCTCAAGCTGCTACAATTCCTTTACCTTGCTGCCTCATATTCATTAAACAGCCCTACAATTTGGGAATCTGAGACATGCAGTAAGGAAAGATGGGCACTCTGAGATTCAGCCAGCATCAAACTGGTAGAGCATAAGATGAAACCTCCAAATGCCTTTGCAATTTGCTCTCAATTGTACATATGAAGGATTTCCCTCAGAACTGGCCCTAAAGGCCCATTCAAATGAAAATTGATGCAATTTTAAGAGGAAACTTCCGTGAAATGGCTTTCATGCTCTTTTGAGGATTATTGCCAGGCTCTTTACCTGGTCCTTTCTCACTCAACTTCATCTTCTCTCTCTTGCCAAAAATGGCAGCTCACCTCTCCTGTCTGTGATCTTGCTTTTAAGAGGAAAGACTTCAACTTGAGCTCCTGAAACCTTTTATTTCTGTTTGCATTTTTGTCTCCTTTTGTCTTCCATTCCTTCTTTATGTTATTACTACTATTGCCACTTGTAAGATTTTTTTCAATCATTTCCTTCTGCTCCTATTTTGCTCCTACTCATTGCATTCTAACAAGGTTCCTGTTTTATTTTATGATTCCATAGTTTGTAAGACCAGTACTCTAAGAGTTATGTCCACATGAGTCGATGGCCATCAACGCAGACAGGCTGTTACCAACCGCAGCTTCTGACTGGGGGTGTGATCTGAACAACCGCCATTGACAAGAAAAGGAGAATATAGAACATTTTGCCACACAATTGTCTTTCTCGAGAGAAAAAGAACAGAACTTTTTCATAGAATAAGTTGAACCTGAATATATAGACTGTTTTTAAATTACTTTTTAAAAGATGATAAACAAGTTAGAGTAATTTACTGAGCACCAATTCATAAATATTCTCAGCCACTGCCTAACTGAAAAATCTCACTGAATGTGTGGACTTAGATTTAGTTCTACTCTGGGTTTATCCGTGGTTCTGGTACAACTAGTCATTGAGCATCAAAAACTGAGGCAGATTGACTCCTCTTTGATCACTTTTGAATAAAGTATTGTTACAGAACACCATATTGTGGTACCCACTATTTTGTTATAATTTTTGGTGCTATTAGGCAACATTCCTTCTGGCAAAAGTACTATAAAGTGTTATCCTCACATTCTGTTATTGCTTCTGAAAGCTGGCTATATAACATGCTTCTGAATCGTGATAAAACATGCAATACTTCCCATTATTCTCATAATGCCAACTCCCAGAGAATTCTGAACTTCCCTCAGCGCTACTCTCTCTTTTACTTTTACTTCCTAACCCAAATACTCTGCCAGTATCTTTCAGTGGCATCTCAATCACAGATTTTCTTAATGTTACTATTCTACTGTTAAATAAGGCCAAGAGGCTTATTCAGAGATTTTATAAATTTATGGTCCAACAATTTTGACTCTCCCTCTTCTTTTATATTTATTTATATATCTCTTGCATCATTATTCATTTGTGTACAGTGTTTGTTTTCTCCTCTCAGGTGTAGTCCCCATAAAATTCCCACCAATTCACCCTTGCACCATCCCCATAGACTCTTGTGCTCTTCCCTCCCCTGTTTTGCTCCTACTCTTTCCCCATTCCCTGCAGAACATCTCTGATTTTAGTTCCCTACTAATTTTGTTTATTTATTATTTTTCCTGATCCCTTATTTGTTTCCCTTACATTCCTCCTATAAGTTAAACCATCCTCTATGAGTCTCCCTCTCATATCACCACAGTTCTGAATTCACTTCAATCTCCTCCAGACCTAGTAACGTATACCTTGAAATTATTCTCAAGATGTCTATCATTCCAATGTGGGGGATCATTTTACTAAGCATATAATAAAACTAGCAGAAATAGTCTTTGCTTGATTCAGTTTTCACTGTATTTAATTGAATAATAATAACCCTCTCTCCGTTCTAGGTAACTACCATTCCTTCTTCTCCTTTCTCCTCCCATCAATTTGGAAAGAAATGAAATTAATATCAGTTTTTCCCTTTCTCCGATATCTCACCTACATATGTATCTTTTAGAAATTATGTGCCTTTTCCCCATTCTCCTCCCTTTAGCAGTAACTGATTCCAACTCTAGCTTTATCCTATTCCCTATTTATGTATAAGCAGCACAATGCCAAGATAATCAAGACAGTTCCTAGACTCAATCTCTCTCTCTCTCTTATCTCTCAATCTAGTTTTTTGTTTTGTTTTGTTTTTTTTAAAGATTTACTTTTTATTTATAGATACAAGCTGGGGCACAGGCCAGAGGCATGGGGCGGCGAGAGGGTTCACCAGAGACAGAGCGGGGAGCAGAACAGGCAGATCAGAAATACACTGCTGAGGGGAGCAGCGGGCGAGGCAGGAGAGGTCTGCCGCACCATGTGGGACTCTCCCCGTCAGGGCGTCGAACCCGCATCGCCGCTGCCAACAGCTCCACAGCGCAGCGCTCAACCGCTGCGCCAACAGGGAGGCCTCAATCTAGTTTATGAAGGTCTCATTCCATTTGAGACTCTCTTTTCTCCACCCACTTGGTACAAGTTCCAGAAATGCATACCACCATATGAACATTCATTATCTAGGAATTTATCATCTTTTCTAGGTATCTGTTTGAGAAATGCTTACCATTAATCAACTTTCGATAATACATAAACTGAGATGTGCTGCAAAGTGACAATTATGACAGGAGCAAAGTTTATGTCTATGGTATATTCCTTTTAGAACTCCTTGCAAGCTTTTGCTTTGGAATAATTTTAGCTTTACAAAAGAAAAAAAGTTGCAAAGTTATTACAGAGAAGTTCAGGTTACTCTTCACTCAGCTTCCCTTGTTAGCAATTTATATAATCATGGTCTATCTGTTACAACTAAAAAAAAAATAACATCAATACACTACTATTAAGCAAATTCCAGACTTTATTCAGATTATACTAGTTTTTCATTAATGTCCTTTTATTCTGTTAGAAGTTCCCACATAACATTTAAGACTCATGCCTCTTTAGTTGCCACTGATCTGTTAGTCTCTCAGTCTTTAGTTGCTTTTCTTCATGACGTTGGCCATTTAAGAAGTACGTGTCAGATATTTTGTATATGTACATCAGTTTTAGTTTGTCTGATGTTTTTATCATGGCTGACTTAACTTTTGGGCTTAAGGGAGTAAAACACCAAAGGCTAAGTACAATTTTCACTGCATAATATAAAAGGTACGTGTGATCAACTTATCACTGATGTAGCCTCGATCACATGGCTTAGATAGTATGTACCAGATCTCCATTGTAAAATTACTTTTCCTATATACTATACTTTAGAAGCAAGTCACTAAGTCAAATCCTCAGTTGGAGTGAAGTTCCATATCCTGAAAGGGAAGTTATCTACATAAATTATGCATGTAAGATTTGTCTATACTTCTTTATTTATACATTCATGTATTTGTTTAGTTAGTGATTTATTGATATCAATTTGGACCCTGTGTATTTATTTTATATTTATAGCTAAAATACAAATTCTGTTATTTTGTTGAACAAGTTCTTCCAGTTTTGGCTATTTAGGAGCACTATCAGGTTGGCTCCTATGTCCCTTTGACATACACCCATCATTTGGGTTTTTGAGCACTGCCTTAATTTTTTTTTTTACATACAAGCTGGGGTACAGGCCAGAGGCGTGGGGCGGCAAGAGGGTTCACCAGAGACAGAGCGGGGAGCAGAACAGGCTGATCAGAGGTACACTGCTGAGGGGAGCAGTGGGCGAGGCAGGAGAGGTCTGCCCCACCATGTGGGATTCTCCTCAGCCGGGTGTCAAACTCGCGTCGCCGCTGCCGACAGCTCCACAGCGCAGCGCTCAACTGCTGCGCCACCGGGGAGGCCCTGCCTTAATTTTGAACAGTACAAGATGTACCTGGTTCTTCTTATATAGCCTGTTCTCCAGTCCTGGGCTTAACTGTTTCTTCATGGAGTGCAGACTCCTTATATTAGGGAACAGTATTGAAATAAAGATCTTTCCTACCATTGCTTTGCCCCTTCATCAGGTAACTGTTCTTCTATGCTTATCCAATGCCTCGTAAGTCCACTACTTTCATGTTGCTTCCGCTTTAGTCCCATCCCTATCGACTGTTGGAAAAGTGCCATTCACAAGCCTAGACTTAACATTGTTAGAATCCCTGGAACACAACTTTGTCTAAACATAGCAACAAATACATTCTGACAAGGTATGATCCTGAACCTTGAATGATACACAGTGTTGCAAACCAAAGTTAGCTCAATTTTAAAAGAGTTTATATATCCCCAACACACACACACACACACACACACACACACACACACACACACACACACACACGCCTTGAATGGAAAGCACACAAGACTGGTAATAGAAAGTAACACATTACTGGGATAAGCAGAATCTCTAACCAAAGAAAAGGATCAGAGGAAAATTAAACAACACTTTATACAAGAATTTTAATTACTTGATGCAATATCATTTCTCACAAGGCAAGCGGAACAGAAACAAGTAAAGTTTGAAGAGTCGACTGACACAGATTCAAAGTATTCAAATGACATCAATGTGAAAATTGGTAAGCAGAAAGTTTTTAGTTTTTCACATATAGGCAGAAGTATTTTCAGAGTATCTTTCTCAAGCCTTGTTTGTACCTCCTAAAATTGTAGATATTTTTGAAAGATGAAGTGGTGAATATTTTGTGATAAAAAGGCATAACTCAAGTGTCACTGCCACAAGTTCTAATTCATGAATTAATAGTTATCCTTACCTAATTTAAGAAGTATACACCTGTTGAACGAGCCTATCAAGGTATTACATCACTATAGATGTAATAGAAGAGAGCCAAAATTACTTTCTCTAAAAAGAAGACTATAGAGACTATTTTAACTAGAAAACTTACATACCTTTATAGAAAATTTAAGCTTTCTTTGTACAATACAATATCTTTGGTTTTGAAACAAAGGAAGGTTTTTTTTAGGGAAGAAAATCTTTTCCTCTTTGGAATTATTATTATTAGACAATTGATGTATGAGTGTTAATATTTACTGATTTGCACATTGCATTAAAGCCCAAATGAGCTTTGATTTCTGTCAAGTGTCTTGAGAAATCTTATAAATTTAATTTAAATCTTAACCATAAAAAGTAGAAACAAAAAGTCACATCTGTTCTTACCTCTGTTCCTGATTGACACAATTAGTATTTTTTGGTTAAGAAGCTATGTTAAGGTACATTTTCAAGATTTTTTTTAATAATAAGACTTTTTTCTTTTAGTTCCCTGTAAATGAAGTACACTGTATCAAAAAGGAATTTTACTTGAAACAAGATATTTACAAGAAAAAAGCTGACAAGATAGCCGTCTGCTAGGAGCCAGTGAGGAAATTAGAGACTTTTTTAAGGGCAAAAGGAAAGGAACTTTTGAAAAATCATATCTATATTTGTTAAGTCCTTTTCTTAAACTAAATAAGGTTAGATTTAAGATGGGTTTCTCATTTCCTCTTTGAAACTACATGATGAACAAAAGATGCAAAAACACAGCATGTGTTTCAAATGGCATAATAATCCAAGCCAGAAAGATTGAGACAAAAAGAATAATCACGCCTTCATTGAAACCATTTCTCTGGAACACTGACCAAAATTACAGTGTTTCCTCTTAGGGGAAAAAACATTTTTTGTGATTTGGTACTAATAGCAACTAACTGAAATTGCAAAGAAGGGTGTAACATGTGGGGGGGGTCATGTTAGAAGGGGGGGAAAGCAACCTAGTGAAGCAGGAAAGCAAGCAAAGTGGGAAGAACAAACTGAGTCTGAGAGAGGGTATCTCCAGCCACAGGATGAAGAATGAACCCAAAGAAATGATGGTTTAAGGAATTAAGGAAAATGACAGTGAAAAGCCATCTCATTTGCAATTGGTATCTACAGACAGATAAACTAGGAAGACAATCCAAGAGATAATAATATGGTTTGGCCTTAATTTTGGAAGTTTGACAATGAGAAGACATCTTTGTTAAAGCTACAAAAATTGAAAATAAAAACACCTGACACATTCAAGGATGAAATTAACCTCCTATACACAACAGCTTTCATTATGCACGTCCAGATAAATACCCAATAATGTGCTGCATATTCTAAATTTATAGTTATTTTTTTTATTTTGATGGTGTCACTTGAAGGTCTTAAAATAGCCCAAATCCAAGGATTTTTAAAATAAGTTTTAGAGGCAAAAGAATAAGTGTAGACAGAATATGCCACTTCCCCAGAATTAACATCCACACAGTTCATATATTCTAAAGCCTCCTGATAAGAATGGAAAATTATCAGTTATGTAAGACCTTAAACTTAGGAAGTGTCAGCATGGGCAATGCTTATTCATTTCAGGAACACCTGCATAAATGCCCTAGTTTTCTTCTATTGCTTTTTTCAGCTTCCTCCTTTACACATACAAGTGTCTGAGAGTTCATTCTGTCCACCTTTAATCCAAAGGTTCTTGCTCTAAATGATGATTTCAAACAGACAAACCATGTATATTATCTCCAGTAACAAAGATATGTTCATTTTCAGACAAAGCCATCTGAAAACAACATGAACAAATCCAAACTATTACCAGTTCTTTGAAATTACATGTGTATGAGGTAAAGTTAATTTTTTGAGGTATTTTGATAAAATGTTAAGAAATAATTACTTTTAATCAGGGTGTTAATAGTATATAGTATCAAATCCTACATAATGTTTGCAACTTATCTATACAATGAATATGTTTAAACATGCACATACATTACAGTTAATGTTCAATGACTGGTTAATGGCTGAGCCAAAGTGATTGGCTAATATTTCAGTGTAATCTGAAATTCATGTAATAAGCCTTTCATTTTGATGCAAAAATCTGTCCACTTTATTGGCTCAACCCTAAAAATACACTCAGGAGACTTTGCTGTTGGTTCAGTTTCTGTTAAAATGTCATAAAACTATTGTTAGAATTGAGCCTTGCGATGTTTCCTGTATAATATATTTGTATATATCTGCATATTTTTTGCTTCAGAGAGAGAGACAGAGACAGATAGCGAGACAAGGAAAGACTTGGGGGGGCGGAGAGAGAGAGAGAGAGAGAGAGAAAGTAGAGCAGTCTAATGAAAAATGCACTCAAATAGAAAAAGTATTATTTCTTTACTTAGATTTGCCCTCACTAGAAGTGTGACCTTGAACAAGTCATTTAATCTCTCTGAGACTCAGATTCCTTATTTCTTTGTTTGAAAGACACTTTACTTAAGCATAATTGTGATTTTAAACAGCTGTACATACTTAAATGAGTTTGGGGATAAGTGTACATCCATGAATTTGTCCCCACCATCAAGGCCATAGATGTACCCATACCCCTCGCTAAACTTACCACGATCTGATAAAAATACTCAAAATGAGATCTACAATCCTAGCAAAATTTAATAAACAGCACAGTATTTTTAACTTGAGACACAAGCTTAGACATCTCTTATTTTTACCTTTTATAACTGAAACTTTGTACCCACTGATCAGTACTTTCCACTTCCCCCTCCTACCAGCCTCTGACAATCACCAATCTACTCTGTTTCTTTGTCTAAATCATGGAGTCATACAATAATTTTCTTTCTGGGTCTTGTTTATTTCACTTAATACAATGTCCTCTGGGCCCAGCCATGTTCTTTCAAAGGGTGGGGTTTCCTTCTTTATTAAAGCAATAAATAATAAATATTCTAAATAATATTCTATTATATGTACATACCACATTTTCTTTATTAATTCAATGGTGGACATTTAGGTTTTTTAGGAACCTCCATAGTGGGTTCCATAATGGCTGTACCAATTTTCATTCCCACCAAAAGTTTACAAGGATTCCCTTTTCGCTACCTCTTTGCCTACTTCTCTTTTGTTCTGTTCTTGATGACAGCTATCTTAACACTGTAATGTGATATCTCATTGCATTTGCATTTCCTTGATGCACTTACATTTCCATGATGACTAGTGATACTGGGCACATTTTTGTACATTTCTTTGTCATTTGTTTTCTTTGGAGAAATGTCTATTCAGGTCCTCTAATTTTTAACAGGTTATTTGCATTTTTGCTGTTGATTTGAAGCAATTTATATATATATAAGATATATATATATATATATAAGATATACATATATGATATATATATATACACATATATATATATAAAGATATTAGCCATTTATCAGACATATGTTTGGCAAATATTTCCTCCCATTCAATAGGTTACCTTTCTATTTTGGTGACTGTTCTGGTCCTACACTGTGCCGATTTTTTATATGTACATATGATGTTAATATATGCAGTTTGTTAATTAAGGAGACACTGTTTTACAACACTATATATGATTCAGACTATGGGATCCGATCTCTTCAGGTGTATGTTACCACACCACATCCACCATCAAAGAACTCAGTGTTCTACTGCAGTCCACTGTGCACCTCCCCCACTGGGAATCTAAGTTTTACTCTCAGATTTCTATGGTTTGTTTTTGATTTGGCTCTGGTTTCCTTGATATTCCACATATGACCAAAACCATCCAGTACTTGTTTTTCTCCTTCTGATTTATTTCACTTAGCATAAGACCTTGCACTTCTATCCAGGTTGTTGCAAATAGCAAGAGTTAGTCTTATTTTTTTTAATAGCTGAGTAGTACACCATTGCATATATATAAGACCTCTTCTAAATCCACTTATCCCTCCTTGGACAACTAGGTTGCTTCCATATGGCTACTGTAAACAGTGTTGCAAAAAAAATAGGGGTGTGAATATACCTTCAAATTACTGTTTTGTAATCTTTTGGTAGATACCTAGGAGTGAAATTGCTGGATCATATGGTTTAATATTTTATGAAATTTCCATACTGTTTTCCACAGCTCTTTACCAGTCCACTTTCCCACCAACAGTATACAAGGGTTCCTTTGTCTTCACATCTTCAACAACACTTGCTGTTTCTGGAGTTCTGATGTTAGCCATTCCCCCGGGGTATGAGACGTCACTTCACTGTGGTTTTGATGTCCATTTTCCTGATCAAAAGTAATCATAAGCAATTTTTATGCTGGCCCTCTCTATGACTTCCTTGGAGAAGTGTCTATTTAGGTTTACTGCCCAGTTTTTAATTGGGTTATTTGTTTTCTTTTTGTTAAGTTGTTTGAGTTCTTTGTAGATCTTGGATATTAGTTTCTTGTGGGATAGGAGATAGGCAAATACTTTCTCCTGTTCAGTAGGCTGTCTTCATTATAATGATAGTTTCTTTCATTGTACAGAAACTTTTTAGTTTGACATAGCCCCGTCTGCTTATTTTTGGTTTTATTTTCCTCCCCATAGAATCCAATCCACAAATACATCACTGAAGACAATGTCATGTAGTGTTTTGCCTATGTTTTTTTCTATGTATTTTCTATGTATTTCTATGTATTTTATCATGCCTAAGTAGTTAATTCATTTTGAGTTAATTTTTGTATGTTCTTCACGGCATTGTTCACAATAGCAAAGGTATGGAAGCAAACCGGATGTCCAAAAATTGATGATTGGATCAAGAAGATGTGATACATATACACAATGGAATACTATTCAGCATTCAAAGAAGATAAACACATGCAATTTGCAACAACATGGATGGAATTAGAGGGGATCATACTCAGCGAAACAAGCCAGAAAGAAAGAGAAAAATATCTATGGTTTCACTTATAACAGGACTATAGGGAAACCAAATAGGAGAGAGACACTTGGGGGGTGGGCGGAGGGGGGGGATAAGAGCATAAAATGGAGTAGAAAAGGACACAAGGGACCACGGAGATGGATCACAGGTGAATTGGTGGTGGGTTACCCAAGGGGAATACAAAATGTAAAAGATATAAATAACAATAAAAATATATATTATTAAAAAAAAATTTGTTCATGGTGTGAGAGAGTACTATAGTTTCATTCTTTTTCATATGCCTGTCCAGTTTTCATAACATCATTTATCGGAGAGACATTGTTTTCTCTGATGCATATTCCTAGCTCCTTTGTTGTGGATTACCTCTACATATAAATGTGGATTTATTTCTGAGCTCTCAACTCTATCCCATGGATCTGTGTATTTATTTTTGTTCCAATATTATCTTGCTTTGACTAGCATGGCTTCGTAGTAGTGTGATGTGTATTGGTTTACATTTCTCTAATAATAAGAGATGAGCATCTTTTTATGTATTTATTGAACATCAGTATATGTTCTGGTCTTTATTATTACTTTTCTTATGATAATTTTGGGCTTATTTTATTATTCTTTTTCTAGTTCCTTGACATGTGAAGTTAGGTTATTTGAAATTTTTCTATTTTCTTAAAATATGTGTTTGTTTCTATAAACTTTCCCATTAAAACTACTTTTGCTGCATTCCATGATTATATATGTTGTATTTTAATTTCCATTTGATTCAAGATGCTTATTTCCTTTTTGATTTCTTTTTGACCTATTGATGGTTCAGGAATATATTATTTAATTTCCACACATTTAAGAATTTTGCAAATTTCTTCCTGTTATTAATTTCTAGTTTCATTTTATTTGTGGTGGAAAAGATACTTAATATGATTTAGAGCTTCTTAAATTTGCAAGTCATGTTTTGTGGCCTACCCTGTAACATATTCTGGAGAATGTTCCTTGTGCACTTGAAAAGCAAGTATATTTTCCTGTTGTTGGATAAAATGTTCTGTAATGTTTGTTATGTCCATTTGGTCTACAGTGTTTTTCAAATTTGCCATTTCCTTATTGATATTCTGTCTGGATGATCCATCCATTGATAAAGTGTCATATGAGGGCCTCCCCGGTGGCGCAGCGGTTGAGCACTATGCTGTGGAGCTGTCGGCCACGAGCGATGCAGGTTCGACGCCCAGCCAGGGAGAATCCCACATGGTGCGGCAGACCTCTCCTGCCTCTCCTGCTGCTCCCCTCAGCAATGTATTTCTGATCTGCCTCTTCTGCTCCCCACTCTGTCTCTGGTGAACCCTCTCGCCACCCCGCGCCTCTGGCCTGTGCCCCAGCTTGTATACATAAATAAATAAAATTCTTAAAATAAATAAATAAATAAAAATAAAGTGTCATATGTAGTACCCTACTATTAATGTATTGTCTGTTTTCCACTTAAGTTCTATTAATATTTGTTTTATATGCTTAAGTGTTTCAGCATTAGATGCAAATACATTTATAATTGTTATTTTTTTGATGAATTGATCCTTTTACCACTACATAGTGATCTTTATCTCTCATTACAATTTTGACTAAGCTACTCCCACTCTCCTTTGATTACCATTACATGCAACATCATCCCTTCACATTCAGTCAATGTGAATCCTTTGGAGAAATCAGTGTGAATATCAGAGTAATCTCTCTCTGATATTACTTTGTGTAAAAGTAAATAAGCCTCATTGATACAGAATCCTATAAGGGAGGATGTTTATCTGATTTTGTCCAATACAAACAAACAAGCTCTTAATCTTAAAATAGCATCTACCCAGTATAGGCATGTTGATTTGAAAATATCTAGAAATGTATATAAATGTAGTTTATTTGGGTAAGAACAGTAATTCCTGAAAATGTCAATTGTTTTATAATTATACAATAGAATTACATGTAATACATAATTGTTAGATATTATATATTTCATGTTATACATTATTATATATAATATGATTATATTGTTATATATGTTACATGCATTATATATAATTATATTACATATCATTATATTACTTATGTGTAATTATACACAAAAGATGATATTGCATGTATTATATATAATTACATGATTGTCTATAATATATACCTAATCATATAATATAGGATCTTATGTAGTTACAATTTTTATGAACACTTTATAAGGTATAAGAAATTTACTCTGAATGGACAAATACAAACATCAGTGAAGGACAGAGAGTGGGTCTGGAATATCAGCCTTCAATGTTCCTCTCTAAGAAGGAGCTAATAATCCTTATAATGATTTAAAGTTCTTACTGGACTAGTCTAATTTAGCCTGGTTTCTTTTCTGTATGTCCAACATTTATATTATCCCATATAATTTATTCTTTTTATAGGTCCTTCTTGTTGCAAGTTCTAGTTACAAGTCATAGAAAGTTCATATCATGTACTTAAGGTCTTTGAATACTCAATTTATCAGACAATTCCACCCAAATTCTTTGCCTCTTTCCAATTATGACCTACAAATTTGCAGTTCATATCAGTAACTCTCTGGTTCTTTAACCTAAAGGTTGTGCAGCTGCTGTCTCATGAGCAGCTGGAGTCTTTCTGACATGATGACATCTCGCACATATGGTAACAGGAAGGCATTGTAAAAACTGAAATTTCAATTTGAAATGAAATAGGTAGAAATAGAAGGGATGGATCAGAGAGAGGACATTCCTAGAAGGGAAAGCAGTAAAAACAAAATCATGGGCCTCCCTGGTGGTGCAATGGGTTAAGTCGCAGCACTATGAAGCTATCCAGAACCACCGCAGCACCAGTTCAAAACTCGGCCAGAGAGCATTCTACATAGCGCAGCAGACCTCTCCTGCCTCGCCCACTGCTGCCCTCAGCAGTGTACTTCAGTCTGCCTGTTCTGCTTCCCACTCTGTCTCTGGTGAATCCTCTCACCACCACCCCACACACACACCTCTGGCCTACATCCCAGCTTTTATGCATAAATAAAAAATATATCTTTAAAAACAAAATCATGAGGACATGGATATACCTAACATTTGAATAAGGAAGTAAGGGGAGCAGATCTGAAAGGAATAGAGGGTATACACTTAGGAAGAGTGGCATGAAAGCTCCCCTTGCCAGGAATGTTCTCTCCTTTCCTTTTTAATCTCTTACTAGATAATACTTTCTCTTAGAATCCTTTTCCTACCCATCAAATCTGGGTTATCTTCTAATGCCTGGACACCGTTTCAGCCCTAACAAATAATTTACCACACCTGACAGCATTTCTCTGCCTATTCATTTGTCATTCTACCTGGACCAGCAGTTCTCAGTCACCTAGACCAGGGCGCCATAAAAAGTCCTTCAAGAGCCAAATCCAGCCAAGCTCCCTGTTCTGTAAATAAAATTTCACTGGAACACAGCCACAGTCATCCTTTTATGTAATGTCTATGGCTGCTGAGCTAAGCTGTTGCAACAGAGGCCTATGGTCCCTAAAGCTTAAAATATATATACTATATGGTCCTAGCCACTGACCTAAAGGGCTTATTAAACCTCAGGCTGCGGGGCCTCACCTCACTCCAAGAATTTCTGATTTAGCTAAGAGGGCCTCAAAATATATATTTCTAATAAGTTCCCAGGTGATACTGAAGTTGATACTTTTAGTCTGGGATTACACCCTGAGAACCACTGGCCAAGGCCAGTGGATCTCAACTTTAGGTAAATATTACAATAATTCTCAGAGCTTTTAAAATTTCTAATGTCCAGACCACATGTAGACTGATTAAATCAAAATAGGCAGTGGTGAGACCTAGACTTCAGTACATTATTTAACACCCCAGAGTTCCAATAAGTGGCCTAGACTGAGAACTCTTGACCTATAAGCTCTGGGAGAGTGGGTTCTCTATGTTAGACTTTGGCATGAGCCTCATATATTTCAAATGCCAAAATAAATGATTCAAAAGTAAATTAACTTTTTTTCAGATCAGCAAAGAATGGGTAGAACTCAAGATTGAAACAATCCACTATCCCATTGAATTAGGTAACTCAGTGTTTTGTAACTTCAAGGACCTCTACGCTTCATGAATTTACTTTCTCCTGCCTTGGGAATGTAGCCACATTTAAAAAGCAGTATGACAGGCAGAGCACCAGCTACCATGCAGCTCAGCAGAGTTAACAAGAGCAAGGAAGAACACAAATGATTCAGTCATTTTTAGGCAGTAAACTGCAATTTGGCCAGTTCCCCAGGACATTAAATCCAACAAAAGAGTACATTTTTCGGGCCTCCCTGGTGGTGCAGCGGTTAAGCACTGCACTGTGGAGCTGTCGGCAGCAGCAACCCGAGTTCAACACCCAGCCCGGAGGGGATTCCTACATGGCGCCGCAGACCTCTCCTGCCTCGCCCGCTGCTCCCCTCAGCAGTGTACTTCAGTCAATCTGCCTGTTCTGCTCCCCGCTCTGTCTCCCGTGAACCCTCTCATTGCCCCATGCTTCTGGCCTGTACCCAGCTTGTATGCATAAATAAATAAATCTTCAAAAAAAAAAAGAGCACATTTTTCATTCATCATGGGCATACCATTTTTCTCAAAGCCTAAAATTAGAAGACCATTGTGAATGTGAATCCTGTTACATGAAGAAAATAGCAGGTGGTAGAGGAGGAGGTCAGATGATTGTGAAAAGAAACTGTTACATGGGGAAGGGTGGCATGAATTCTCCTAATTGGTCTGTTTCCATGGTAAGAATAAAAAATGTTAACAATCTCTTTCAAGTTATTCTCAAAAGAAAAATTCATAGGCTAAATTTTCCCCAGTATAAGAAATCTAATAGCAAATAGGACAGTCCCTTAAAAAAATGAAGTGAGAATAGCGACACCCTTTTCCTTCATTTCACACAATCAACTAGTTCTGTGCATCAGATGGTTCTGCCTGGAAAACACTACTGCAGTGTACTACTGGACAGGAAACAGAGAGAGAAGGCAGAGGGAAAGGAGGGTCAAAACCAAGCCACATTCTCTGAAACTTGAGAATAAAGATGCAAGAAAAACCAATGAACTAAAATAGAAAATAATGACACAAATATGAGACAAAAAAGAAACAAATCTTAAAATGAAATAGATTTGGACCAGAGGGTGTGGAAAGGATAAAAGTAAAACAAAATGGGGAGGGGTACACCAATCTAAGAGACCAGGAATGCAACAACAGCAGCAAGAGAAAGCTGAAGATAGACAAATAAATGCAATCATATATACAGATACATATATACATATACAAATACATACATACATAGACAGACAGACAGAATTAGATAGATAGATATTTGCATCTTTTGTTTCCCTCAAATTAATAGCAAGAAAAGCAGATTTCTTTCCATGGAGTCATGTGCAAAACCCTTAGAAGTTTTACCCCGGGTTCTGAATCTGAGATTTAAGAAGCAGATAAATTAGCTAACCGCCCTGAGCCTTAAATGACTGATTGCTGTTTATACCTCAGGTTTCAACACCTGAGAGAAAGGATTCACTATTGAGATCACTCCCAAGTCCAAAGTAAATGAGAGCATCCTCCTCATGTATTCTGCAACATTTTCATCTTAGTTAATGATGATTCCATTTAATCATATTCTGCTATACGATGGGGCAAATTTAGAGATGCTCTTCCTAACAACCTTGCATGAAATGCTGATTTGATGTTTACAGTGAGTTTGCTTACTTAGGCTTAAAAAACACACATCTAGGAACTCTATGTTATCACAAAATGCTGAATTTCCACTGTGAAAAGAAATCTCCCAGAGGCTGAAACCATACAAGCTAGTGACAAAGTCTAGAATTTAGGGACTCATCCAGGTATCGGAATTTGGCTTAATATGTAGTTATATGCTATTTTGTAAACCAGTATATAAATATGTAAACAATATAGCAAGACACAATGAAAATAAAACTGTCAGAAAATCAGAACAAAGGAAATAATTGTAGGAAAAATAAGATGAAATGAGGGGTGAAGTCAAATGCATATTGTGAAACAAGGTATACTTGCTAGAAGGAAACAATAAATTTGATTCCTTATGAATTAGCAGCCAATATGAAAGAAAAACATTGTTGTCTGCAAAAATTGCATTGTTCTTGAGATTATTTTAAGCTATTCAAAAAAAGCATCACATTTTTGGCTGCAGGAGAATTTACCTATGGGTCCTCATTACGAGAAAATTCTGAAAGGTGGTAAAAAAATCACCTAAACAGCAACCTTAAATGAGATACTTACAGACAGTTTCAAAGGAGAGTTTCTTATAAGTTTCCTTAAGAAAAGACTTGAAGGCTACGCTTTCTGATGATTACCTGGAACGGAACTATGAAACTATTTCATTCTGTTGTTTTAAGTGCAGTGATGCATGCTAAGTATTCGACAAGGACACTCACCTTAATAGAAGCAGACAATCCTAACTGTCTGAGAGCATGCCAAGAGGGTGCTCAGGGCAAGTCAAAGGTTCTGTTCCATAAAATTTTTTGGCTTTACCCTAAAAGACAAATGGAAGATCAAAGCCACAATAATTTTAACCTGGAAGAAATTTAAGTGTATGTAACCAAATACCCACCTCAACTATAAAAGCAATCTCATTATAGCACCTGCAGCAGATGTGTTTACCAAATCTTATTTCCTGGGCATATGGCCTTTCTTTCTGGGTATACAAAAACCTCTTCCCAGCTCCCTTGAAGTTTGGCAGGGCTATTTGATGGCATTCATCAATGAAATGTGATTTTGTCACTTATTAGCTAAGGTAGTGAAAAGTCCCTAAACAATTCCCCAGTCTCCTTCTTCTGTTAGACTGCTGGTGAAGAAGACCTTAGGTTGGGATCATGAAATCAGAAGATAACTCAATTTTTGAGTCACTGAATGGAAGATAGTCACCCCTGAGCAATTACCCAGACCCTTAGCAGATTTCAACTGAGTGAATACGCCTTTGTTGTATTAATCCCCTGAGATTTGTTACTAGCGCATAAGTTTATCCTACCATGACTAATACAGCATCCAGATAACGTTTATCTCCCTTATGAACTCCAGATAAACTGGTTACAAAATGTACTTCTAAATCACTGAAGGATTTACCCATGTCAGTAAATGTTGGGTAATATCCACCATTTTTAAAATAAACATAGCTTTGGTCTTGCAGTATTCAGTGAACTTCCTGGCAGTAAATAGACCAGTGTCATGTAAAGCTTCTGTACCAGTCAGAATCCTGGCAGGAAACAAATTGAACAATTTAATAAAGGGACTTTTAAAAGTGTTAGGGTTGAAGTAAAATAATAGGGTGAGGAACACCAACAGTTTCTCATTAATATCCCAGACTAGCAAGAGTGTAGATACATCACTACCCCTAAAGCTATTGGGGATAACGTGGTTCCTAGAATCCAGATAGAACTGGAACTCTAGGCTCTGGAAAAGAAATAAAGGCACAGCCAACCTGTAACCTGACTCTCTTCTTTCCCATCTTCTGACCTTCTGAAAGTGCTCTATCTGGATTATTATCCAGAGCAGAAGGAAGTATATGCTATAGTCCAAAGAGGCCCAACATCCAAGACACAAAAGAGGGTGGACTTGGATAAGGGGTGGGTTCATAGAGAGAAATGGAGTATATCCAGGATAGCCACCAAAAGCTATGCCATCTCATGTTGGATAAATTTTATCTTTCTGTTCCCTATAGGGAAAGAAAAGTATAAAGTGATATGGAAACATTTTGTGCAGCCTTCTTTTATATCTCCTAGATATTATCATCTCTTTTTTTACTTTTTTTAAGATTTATTTATTTATGCATACAAGCTGGGGTACAGGCCAGAGGTGTGGAGTGGTGAGAGGCTTCACCAGAGACAGAGTGGGGAGCAGAACAGGCAGATCAGAAATACACTGCTGAGGGGAGCAGCGGGTGAGGCAGGAGAGGTCTGCCGCACCATGTGGGATTCTCCCCGTCTGGGCATCGAACTCGCATTGCGCCCTGCCGACAGCTCCACAGCACAGCGCTCAACCACTGCGCCACCAGGGAGGCCCTGGATATTGCTATCTTAATGATCAAAATGCATTCTTGTAACTCCCAAGGTAGTATTAAGGTAAGGTTACAAGTAAATACTTGTAACTTTCATAGCCTATTCCTCTGTACAAAGTCAAAATGAGTATGATGTAATTCTTATAGGATTCTCAAAAAAGTGATAATTTTTTTAAAAGCATTATAGAGAAACTAGTTAGACTATCCCAATACAGCAATCAAAATATTCTGAGGTCCAGAGGAAGGATGTAGACTGAGAAAACAGGTAAGTGAGACAAACTGAAGGTTGAACATATTGACTTACAGGAATTGATTTTGGAAAATTCCAACATTAAAAAAGAAAGAAAATGAACCACTTTTAATTTGTCTGAGAGAATGAGCCAGAAAGCTGTGCTGAGTCTGACTGACCTGGCATCTTGTTGCCAATTTAAATAGACCCAGTGTTTGAGAACCCAGCCTATTGCTGTGACATCAGTGTTATGGGGTTAGGAATAAGACCAAGCCTTCCTTCACGACTCTTCAACCCTTCTTGACAGGGAATATACCCTCTGACCAGAGATGCATAAGCTCTCCATCAAACCACATCTACACCTCTGCTTCTCATTTAGAACGATTTCATATCTGCTCCAATGTGCTACAGCAGAAACAGTAATTCAGGGTACATTCCCTAACAGAGTCTTAGTTGCAGTCTGCTGCAATAATAAATCATTTACATATGACATTATCTTTGCAAGGCATTTGGCAACCATTAATTAAATCTCATAACATTCTTGTAGGTAGCATTTTAATAAAAAATAAAAATTCACAAAGACCAGGCCCTAATAAGCAAAACTAAGAAATGGACAAAAATTTTCTTCAACGTACCCCTTCTCTGAAAAGCACTAGAACCTACAAACTACTCCTATCCATCCCATCCCTCCTTACAATGATTTCCTGGACTTACAAGGTGACCATCCTGTGCTCTCAAGTTGTGTTTCCCACCTCTCAAAATCTAACCCCTCAGTGTAGTAGTACTACTTTACAAAATAAAATTCTGTCTAGCTTGTTACCAGATACTACAATCTTAAGCCTAAAGTGTCACAGTAAAATAGCAAGAGATTTTATGCCCTGTGACAGAAGAGAGGACAAGATCTTTTTTGGTAAAGAAGTTTTCTTTGTTTTGTGTTGAAACCTGGTCTTGGGTATTGAAAATTAGCCTCAGATATACTTGCTCCGAGTACTAAAACATGATTATGACAGTCAAAAACAGCAATGCAGGACTTTGAACAGCATGGATAACACTTACTAAGATAGTTAAATGTGGTCAGGATTTCCTAACTAGAAAAGAACGGGACACCTGACCTATATATGCCCACCAATGGCCATTCTGAACTAGTCATCTTGTAAACAAGAAAGGAAAAGTGAATGTCTTCTGGCCCACAATCCAGACCTGTTCCTTCTCTTACAATTTGAATCTCGCTTAATCACAATACCATCTACATAGACCCCTGAACCAGAAAGCTGAGATCTGTCCTCAGCACTTTCTTCTTTCTCATACTTTTACCTACATAAACAAACAAACAAAAATCACCAATTACAAATCAAGTTCTCTTCATTTAATCTACAAAGTACAGAAATGAAAACTCCAATTCTCTTTCCTTCCTATTACCTTAATTCACTGATCTGAACAGCAGAGCACTAGGGAGCACTAAAATAGATTCCGGTCATTGCTTCTTCCAATTGCTCTTCCACTGACAGAGCAATCTTAAAATACGAATCTGCAAATCATTATTAACGTTTTACATTACTTAAGACTTCACTTCCCTTAGGCAGTTAGCCCCGTCTTCCTTCTCTGTGTCTATCTTTCCAGTGTTTCACCTATCACCACTATGCATCCATTCACATATTTATCATATTTATTTCTCCACTAAACTTGTACAGGGACCATGTATCTCTTTATATCCAGAGTTGTGCCAAGACACAGAGGTTGTGTGCTATAAGTTTGTTGAAAATATTTACCATTATAAATGTTTCTTAACTTTAAGGCTTGGAATCTCAACTGAAATGCAAGTATTACCTTGGAAGATGTATTAAGTCTTCAGCTATTAATTGACTAAAACATCTCAGTAGCCCCATCACAGAGCAATAACCCAAAAAGTTGGATCCCAGGGCATGAAGGCGATGAAAAGTGATCTGAGAAGATCTAGCTCACTGAAGTAATATGTGCTGAGAAGATTGACACACATAGTTTTCAGGGACCCATATGTCTTCCCAGGAATAATTACATAAGATATGGGAAAAATGTGAAAATAATGAATACAAATGGTCAAAGGAGTATTCAACTCAAACTGCACACAATTCCTATCCTGCTCACGCCTTACCTTAAGTACAGTAAGTACTACTTTTCTTAACCCCCAAAGCATCTCGTTACCTTTTATTCCTTATCCTCTTTAATGATAAATGGTTTCATATTATGTGTTGTTCTATCACATTAGCACTGGAGGAAAGGTTTATCATCAGCATCATCCATTAATTCATTTATTCATCTATTCATTATTTTACCTCTAAAATCATTTACTTCTAGTAAAAGAGGCTAAGCCATTCAACTCCTGCTAGTCATTCAAACAACCAAAACTAAGCCCGTGGAATTAAAGGAGTAAGACATTCTTGCTTGCACTATAGCTTAGGGCAATCACTTAACCTATTTTCAAATTGTCCCAAGCTATGGTTTGAGTGGTAAAACACCAATGGTATGAGGCTAAATGGTTGCATTTACCATTGGGCATATAACATGCATAAACTTCTGAAGAAAATTAATATATATACAAATATAAAATACAATAGAGAATTTTAATGAAAGTATTATATACCTATTTTCATTTTTTATATAAAGGCATCATAATCATTAGTCACAAAAAGAGAGTCCCAAATCCATACGCATGGCATTGGAATGTGGTAAGACTTTATTACATTTTTACAATAAATGAGCCTTGGGATTTCTAACATCTTGAGCATATATATGAATTCCCAGGGAATAATCACCAGGACACCACTGAATGTTGGTAGCAAGAATCTACTCCAAAAATAAAGACTGCTTCAAGGAGTTAATGATGTGGCTAAGTTATTCTTGGACCACATATTCCTTTCAAACTATAGAGGAGAAACTTGCTTCTTTGGTGGTGGTGATTCCTCACTGATATGATTTTGGCTATGACTGACAAAATGGGTACATCAATTCATTTTTATTTCCCTGCACAAAAACCCTAGAGACTTCCAGAGATGCAGCAGCCTTTGTAGCATAAGGAGATTAAGATCCTAGATTCATGGTAAATGATGCCCAAACCTGAACCTCAGCTGTAGACACAAGATTTGCATTAAAAGCGTCATGAACCACATAGTTCTTTCTGGAACTGTTGGAATTCACAAAGCAAATGATGTTGAAAGAAGTTGCAGGAGGTTGAAAAGGAATCAAAGAGCAGAGGCAGCAGTGGTACAGACATAGAAATCTGCCCAGATATAAAAACCCCATATTTGCAATACAAACCAACTTTTCAGGCATGTAAACTTTCAGACAAAAATACAAACAAAAATAGTCAAGCATCAGTTCTTTAAATATCCTTTTTAGCTCTTAGCATAGAAAATTCATCCTGTTGCATTAGATTTGTTACCAGCTGATGGTATGAATAATCAACACTGTATTTCTTCAATGTTTGTCAATTATGTGGTAAGAAAAACAATGTATTGGGGCTTTCAGTGTTAATGTACTAGAATTTTTCACATTTTGAATGTCTAATTATATTTGCTTCTGATGGTGATATAAGGTTCAGGTACTGGGTTTGAAAAGGTGGCTCTAATGTTTATATGTTTACTTTATTAAAAAACAATAAGTTACACAGACAACTTTCTGTTGTGGGCTTACCTTGTAAGTGTGCTTTCCAAACAAATCCATTACCTTTTTCCTCCTATGCAAGATTTTCCAAAATATGATTGACACTTTCAAAAAGGAACATGAAGGTAATATTAACCAGAGTAGGAGAGCCCAAGTTTTAAAAGAGGAGCCTCAATATTTATTAAATTAAATGTCTGACCATTTCTGTGACCTACAAAATGTATTCAACATGACCACATCAAGCACTTACTTATTAAGGTCCACATTCAGGCACTGTGTGCAGAAAGATGGGGATGGGAATTAGATAAAGTCCTTTCCTTCAAGAAATTCGTAGTATAATACAGGGCATACAAAAATTTGTCAAGTACTGCTATAACGAATATATGTAAATGGTACAATGTGTCACAAAAACAATGTAACTAGCTTTGCTAGAGTGATGGAGAAAACATCATCAAAAGAAAACACTTTAGATGGATCTTGAAGCATGAACATGTTACCACACCACACCCACCACCATAGTCCATTGTACACCCTCCCACTTTATTCTCACCTCTCCCTTCCCCTTTGGTAGCCTCAGTTCTATAGTCAGCTTTCTCGTGTTAGTTCTTGAAACATGAACACTTTACAAGGTAGACAAAGGAAAGGAAAAAGAAATCCTCCAGGGAATAATATATATGAAGTCTCAGGACCAAGAACCAACATAGCACATTAGAGACAGTGCAAATAATATTCTAAATCTGTGTCATACAATAAAAAAGTTGATGGGGGGTTGAAAAGGGCAATAAAAGATGAGGCTAGAGACATATTTAAGAATTAGACAACTATGAGGCTTGTTTGGATTCCGTACTGCAGTAGGTGAAAAAACTGATGGCGAGTCTTTGAATGATTTTAAGCAGAAGAGCATAACTAGGTCTTATTTATATAACACCCACTCTAATAACAATGCGGATTAGGAGATTAAAAGCAGGGAGACATATTGTGAGACAAAGACAGGAGTCTGCACAAGACATGACAGTCTACACTAAAGCAGAGGCACTGCGGATGGAGAAAAGGGAACCTACCACAGTAAAGTTAGGGGAGAAAATGTCCAGCATCTTCCATCCAGGGAGAAAATAGAGATAAAATCAACAGAATGAACTTCCCAGTGACTATTTAGAGAACTAAAGTATTAAGATTGACAGGTGTGATGTGATGGAATAAATTCCAGAAATAAGAGTCAGAAAACCTTATTTTTAATCCCAGCTCCCAGCTCTGCTACTAACCAGTTGTGTTACTTTGGTTCCTCTGTCTGTCTCTCTCTCGCTCTCTCCCCCCCACACCTGCTCACTTACAAAATATATGGAGTTACTTCATGACCTGTGACATCCTTTCTATCTCTGTCATTTTATGACTTTATGGATGACTCTGACATGAGGTAGGCAGTTCCTAACTCAGGTGACTCCCTAGTTCCTTATAATTCCCTGACTTGAGAGGAAATCAGATTCCTGGAATGACAGGTAAGATAGAAAATGTTTGTTGTCACTTAGGAACATGCCTGCATGTAGTCACATTAACATGACTGCATGTAGTCACCTATCACCATCAAGCTGCTGGTTATTCATTTTCCAGATTGTCTGTGACCTCCACTTCCCCTCCTCCAGACTGCCTGGCTCTTGGCATGTCTTTGTTCATTAATATCTCTAGTGTAGTGTGAGAAGTGAAAGAGGGAAGCACAAGCACTGCATTTTGCTGTTTATTAGCAACTCTGTCTTTTTTATTTCAAGTGGATTTAAGAGGAAGAAGATTGAAGATGTAAGCCAAAAAAGAAGCTATATGATTATCAGTGGATTTCAATTATGCCAGTTAGCCCTATTCTCACAGATAACTGACAGTTTAATATAAGTTACTTGCAAAGAATAAAAACAAATCATGTGAAAGTGAACTTTAAAATCATAGCAGATAGAAAGCAAAATAAAGGCTCATTTAAAGATCAATTTTACTTCTTGGTGTGAAAGCAATGTTACAGCACTGTTCCCTCCAGGACATTCTCCAGAGTCTGATCTTGCTTAGTTTAAATTATTTGGGCAATAAATGTCTTCACTACTTTTGGAATACTGGCCAGTGGACTAATAGTGATCAGATGGAAATGCTTAGTTCCTGCAGAGGAGCAGGTAGATGTTAGCAATGGGAGTCTCTATGCTCCTCAGTAACCTAACTAATTTCCCTTTGGAAAGCCCAAATGAACTTGCTATAAAAAGGAACAGAATATCTATATATCATTTTCCTACATAATATTAAGCAAAAATAGAAACTTTATAGGGAATCTGATTTTTGCAAGATAAACCATCATATGTGATACCTGGATATGTAGCCAAGAGGGTGGTTTTATGAAGTATAAGGCTTTGCCACATATACTATGTGGGACACTATGTGATACACTATCTTTGGGGCTTTCTATTAATTGGTACTAAATGCCAAAGCATTCTCGTATATTTATTTCTTTATCATTCCATATATAAAACTTAGTACCAATACAAAGGGCAATTTGTGTAGAAAGGAAGTACTCAAATGTTTCTAAAAAATAAGGATTAAGCACAAAAGTGATTTGTGTACCCTGGAGAGTATAAGATCAACGCAACCATTCCCTAACCTTTAAAATATCAATTGCATATATAATAAAATGATATCTGACATTTTACAGTTTATAAAGTGTTTTCTTATACATTTTATTCAACCTTTATAACAGCCTTTTACCTTGAGTACTGCCATCCCCATTTTACAGATGGAAAAAGTAAGGCTTGGGAAATCACATTAACTAGAACTTAGGTCCTCAGATACCAGATTAAGTTCCTACACTTTAGTTGCCATGTTAACTATAAAATTTTGTGCAGGCAGAATGAAATTCTATATCTGAACTAGTTATAGGGCAGCAAATTGGATACCTGGACCAGTGAGAGTTCTGGAAACTTGAATAAAATGCTTAGGAAGTAGAGTCTTCTGGTTATTGAATCTTGTTTCTTTTTTCAACAATTTTGTTGACCATCATTGTAATAGCTATTCAAACATTTTTATGACTTAGTAAATAAAACATATGGAAAACTGAATCTTAGTGGTTTACATACTAAACAAATGTCTGGTTGATTAAAAACCTGCAGAGCCTTAAAGCCAGCATTCTGACTATTCTGATTTTTGAAGCACGTAAGCAAAAGTTTAGGGTTCAAAACCAAAATTTATTAGTGAGTTCAAACACATCACAAAAGTTATTAGAATAAACCACTGTTTAAGAGATTGTTGTCATATTAGCTTTTTTGTTCCTGAAGTCAAATTCAAGAAAAATTTCTGTTAAGGATCTTGATGAACTGAATCTTTCCTGCAATATACAGATGTTTTTCATTGTAAGGAGATATTCCTTTCAGGACATCTAAACGCAAAGCCAGTAGTCACAAAACTAAACAAAATATGAGTTGAGAATCATGGGTCCAGCAAAAATTGCTCCCAATGACTTAGAATACTCTGAGAATCCTGGAAGAAATGAATCTTCACTTTTATTATGGAGAAGGAATAGACATGGAGGTGTAACTTCCTGAAACATCTACACAGGCATCAAATCTATGTTATAGAGAGGAGGGAAATCGAAGTGACACTGTCGTGAAGGCAATAATAGAGTCATCCTGATGTGCTGATGCTGCTCAACTGGCTGCTCTGTGAAGTGGAATCAAGTTCTTGGGGGCTTAAGACAGACCTACATAAAACATACTGCGAAGTATCCACAGGCAAATTCAATAAGCAATACAAAGACCTGTATGGAGAAGGAAGTTTATTTGAATTTTTTCTCTACGAATGAAGGAGAATTGGAATACAGGAACCTGAACAATTTTGGTTAGCATCTCTCTAAGGTCTTTTTAGCACTCTCTTTTCTTAAAGGGTATGAAGAACAAATCTTCAAAGGCCTCCCTGCTGGGATTTTGCTTGGAACCAAAGACATCCTCAAACAATTATTTTCTCATTAACACCAGGGGAGAAGCAGGGCTGCTACCACCTCCTCTTTTGCCTGTGGCCCCGAATAACCCTAAATAATATTTCAGAAGCAATCTTCCTCATTATTTATTATTCTCCAGTGAAATACTTCTCTCTAATGGAGATCAAATGTGTCTTGCATTAATTCATATTATAACTAAATTTTGACATGTACTGATCTATGTGTTTTACATTTGATAGTGATCTGAATGCAATACAATAAAGCTTAGAATTAATATAAGTGCATTTCAATATTCAATGAAAAAGATAACAAAACTTTCTTAATGAGCATAAGCATTAACCTTCATTTTTATCTAGTATGCTAAATCAACTGAAGAATAATTACCCTGGGCCTCCCTGGTGGCACAAGGGGTTAAGTCTCAGCACTATGAAGCTACCCACAGCCACTGCAGCACAAGTTCAATCCTATGCTAGGGAGCTTCCCAAATGACGCAGCAGACCTCTCCTGACTCACCCTGCTGCTCCCCTCAGCAGTGTATTTCAGTCAATCTGCCTGTTCTGCTCCCCACTCTGTCTCTGGTGAATCCTCTCAACCCCCACATCTCTGGCCTATGCCCCAGCTCTTGTATGCATAAATAAGTAAATCTTTAAAAAAAAAAATATTACCCTGAAGACTAGACCCAATGATGTCCATTTCATTTCCCAATTTCTTTATATGATATAAATTGATTAACTTTTGGACAGCCCCACTCTATATCTAACCTCAATGGTTCATTCTTAATTTACTTCAATTACCCCAATATAAACAATTTGTTATTTAAAAATATATGTTAAACACAAAAAATACAACAAACAATAATTATTTTAAAATATTTTTCTTCAATGAAACTTAAAAACATCCAATTGATTTCTTTGAACTGTTCAACCAGCAGATTAAAAGTGAACAGCAAAATTTCATCCTATTTTATTATCTATTTCATTATATATTTATGGGGTGGTTTAACTGAGTTGTGATGTCAGTCACATGCAAGGAATGCTGTTACCCCATAATGTAGGAATAAAATTTCTATTAATAAAAATTGAAGTTATAAAACAATGTAATACTTTCCACTTCTTTGATAGTGCCTTATTTGGTACCCATGGAACTATGCACAGAGTTACCAATTGTGTTGAACAAAAGAACAGGGCTTTTGACCAAGTCCCTAGACTAAGAAATAGAGAATGTGTTAATCAAAGGTTCACATAATAATAAAGGTAGCAGGGGTATGGTTTAGAAATAGCATGCAAAGTGAGATTAAAATAGTGGTAAAGTTGTCCTATCAAGTAGGAATAAGGTCAACAGAAGAAAAAATTAAATATTAGGAACAAGCTTAAAAATAAGACAATCACAAATACAGGATAGAAGAGACCTCATTAAAAATAAGTATAGCCTAAGAGACCTGGAATTCATAACTGACTACAACTAAGTAGGAGTCAGTATTGCAATGTTATTGCAAAGATAATCCAGAAATGTATTGAAAAATAATACCCTAACAAAGATATTCTTTCACTCTTTAGTAGTCATAGTATTTATACTAACATCTACTGGGCTTTTTCCAAGGGCCAGACAATATACTCAATGTTTTATACACAGCTCACTCAATCCTAATATCCTCTCACACAGGTAATATATTTAACCCCATTTTACAGGTAAAAAAAACTGAGACCCCAGAGGTCCCTCAACTCTGTCCTGTATTATACGCTCCAAGATGTCCTATTTATTCACTCTATTACCCAGTGAGGCATCATGTACCTTATTTTGAAGTAATGACCATTCTCCTTCCATCACATTCACAGTTTATTTTATCATACCTGCACGCTGTCCTATGGCTTGGTCAGTTTGCTTGATCTGCCTAGACAAACTGAGTTTCTGTATGGGGGGGGGGGGGCGGGATTTGTGCAATCTTTGTAAGATTGCATCTACCTACCTTACTATGAACCCACAGCCATGCATCAATGAGTTTATAATTTAACAAAAAGTATCTCATAGTACTTATTCTGAGATGGATATGAGGTCTGCCTGAATTCATGTTTGTTTAACACAAGGTGGATACTGAGAAAATTGCTTTTAAGGTCTTAGAGACTAAAGTGTTGGGGCACTGAAATCTGCACTGAGTCTTTTCCTTCTCCCTTGGATAATCTTTGTTGTTTTTTTTTTCCACACTAAAAACAATGCATGAATGGTTGTATAGGACAAGTGATTTTGCCTTGTGTTTTACTTTGATTTATTGACGAAACTACAATGATGAATCATGTTTAATTATAATCATTAAAAGAGATAAATCAAAACATGCAAGTGCCTGTTCATCACAAAGATCATAAAAATATCTATTTTAATGTTCTGGTGGTAGAGAAATAACCAAATGCTTTCCATCTCACCCAAAACAATCCTGATTCTCAATTGAAACCTTAAAGGATGATGTGAATCTGAAAATTAGAAGGTACTTTTAGAGGATCCATCCTCCAGCCTTCAGGTGGCTAGATAACAAGACATTCCTGGGCCAGTTATCTGAAGAGGTTAGCAAAATATCTTATTTCTAATAATATCAACCTTTCATACACATTTTATTTTCTACATAGCACCTAAAAAGCATTCATATAAGATTTTTTTTCAATTAAACAGCCTTCTATAGCCAGTTATAAAGCAATTTTTTTTTAGAATTTTTGTTTATTTTATTTATGTATACAAGCTGGGGTACAGGTCAGAGGCGCAGGGCGGCGAGAGGGTTCACCAGAGACAGAGTGGGGAGCAGAACAGGCAGATTGGAAATACACTGCTGAGGGGAGCAGCGGGCGAGGCAGGAGAGGTCTGCTGCACCATGTGGGATTCTCCCCGGCTGGGTGTTGAACCGGCATCGCCTGCGGCCAACAGCTCCACAGCACAGCGCCCAACCGCTGCTCCACCGGGAAGGCCCTTTAAAGCAATTTTTAAGCCACTAATCTGCAGTTTTTGGTGGCCCATAGTAGGTCATCTTTAAAATATAAGTTCTATCCCAGTAGTTTACTCTCATATGAAAAGAAACACACACTGCAAACTATTTTAGTACTCCTCTCTGAATATTCCAGTTTTCTATCTCAACTTTAAAAATATAATTGAGCTGCTCCATAGTAAACAGCAAGATATAACAACTATTATTACACCAGAATAAAAACATATTATAGACCAATCATTGGAACATAACTTTAGAGCATAAACTAAAGCAGAAGTTGAAATCTACAAATTTGAATACCCAGGAATGAAGAGCTGGAACTCAAGAGTTCCCAGTTTCTTCAGGTAATATGAGTTTGGACAGCCCCATTCCATAGCTGAACTCAATGGTTCATTCTTACTTTATTTCAATTGTCTCCATAAAAACTGCTGTCAGCACTAGAATGGAATCTCAAATATCATATAGACCACTAGTCTACATAATGCAAACTATTACAGATTGACTTGAGAACAATGTAAGAGGCCAGAAAAGAGTGCTGGGATGTTGTATCCTGGATCAAATCAGCAAGGAGAGTTACAAAATTTTAAGCCTCAAATGGGATTGGTCTGGGAACTGAGACACAGCTGAGACGGCAGATGGGCCAGTTGGTCGCCAGGTCATCTGGGAGAATTCAAGAAGACAAAGCCAGGAGAAATGAGGTGGGACTATTATCTTTCCTTGGTAAAAACTAAGATGTGGTAAGAGAAAATGTTGTGCATGTAGCAGTAAACACTTCTTACCCTGCTTTTTACTATGAGCTGAGCTTCACTGTACACATTTCCTTTTGACAATAAAAAATATAATCTCAAAGACTCATGTGTTCCCTCAATGTAAGAAACTATCCACATTATACTTTACATGACTGAAATGACAAACTTAAGTGATTTAAGTGCCTAATAAAACATATACTTTTTCTAATGACAACTGAAAAATGTTGAAAGAACTATTCATGTTAGCAGCACGGAAATCTATCCCATTAGAGAGTTCCTGGTTTTATAGAACTTCAAACTTAAGAGGAATCCGAAAGATCACCAAGGCCTAAATATAGCAATGAACTCTACATCCAGCCAGACCTCTGGTCATTCAATATTTATTTAATTTTCAGAGCTGAGGAGCCCATTCAATTTTCAAATTGGTTTCAATTTTTGTATTTAAGCCAAAATCACCTGCCTCCCTGATTCTCTTTCATCTATCCTACTTTGGCTCTTTGGAGCCACTAAAGAGAAATCTAATCCATCTTCCATCTAACAGTTCTTGATGAAAAATTTAGGAAGGGTCGCTGACCCTTTCCACCTAGTAAAGTCTCAAAGCTCCCATACATTGAGTTGAGAGAGAGAGAGACAGAGAGACAGAGAGAGAGAGGGAGACTGAGAAAGCAAAGTTTACCTTACCCATTCAAACATCGTTCAAATGATAAATCTAGTCAAGTCCATTTGAAAGGCAGCTTCTGATACTATATTGGCATAATTATTGGTTATAGACTTAAAACCCCATTTAGGAAAAGACTGTTTAATTCATTATCGTGTCCCTGGCACTTACTAGATGAGGAAGAAATATTTTTGTTTGAGGTAATGCATGGGTTTCAACAGAACTAAAAATGGTGGAACTGAAGGTTAAAGATATGTTTTGAGAAGAATACACGGTAAGCGAAACCAAGGACCTAGGAAAAAGTTTGTCCCGTTCATTACCTCCAACTTATTTACAAATAGGGGAAATATTTTAATTTTGAAATATCAGGCTCTCACATGTTTTTCATTTTTTCTAGATGTTTACACAACACTTAAAACTAGTTAGACTAAATTGTTTTATTGAATTGCACAGCTGTGTAGACACAGCTTTTAAGTACTGCTAAAAACCTAATAATAAATAGTTTGTTTCTTTATAAAAGGAAATGTTATATGCTTAGTTGAGAAGAAAAATGATGATGATGATGTTGTTGATGATGATGATGACAGCTAACATTTATTGACCAATGATTACATGCCAGATACTTTGCTAATGCTTTACATTCATTATTTCATTTATGCCTCATGAGTTATGTATTATCATGTTTATTTTAAATGAGAAACAGGGCCTACCTGGTGGCACAGAGGTTAGGCGCTGCGCTGTGGAGCTGTCGGCAGCGGCAACGAGAGTTCGACACCCAGCCGGGGAGATTCCCACATGGCGCGGCAGACCTCTCCTGCCTTGCCCGCTGCTCCCCTCAGCAGTGTGTTTCCCTTGGTGTGCCCGTTCTGCTCCCTGCTCTGTCTCTGGTGAACCCTCTCACCGCCCCACACCTCTGGTCTGTACCCCAGCTTATATGCATAAATAAATAAATCTTTAAAAAAGAGAATAAAGAACATCTTAAAAAATAAATAAATGAGAAACAATGCAGCTTAGAGAGTATATGAAATTAAGCTAAAATTTCATATTAAGTATAAGCGTCAAAATCAAACACAGGTCTAACTTTTAACATGCGCTAATGATGAATTTGAAAACAATCTTGCCAAGACATTTTCCTGTAAAGTTAAGTCTGATACCATAATAAGAACCCTTAGGAACATGATTAACTAGTGACCAGATGCACTTTCATCTTTGTTCTCATGTTCAAATCTTTAATGATTTCACTTTGTTTAAAATTGGGTTATCTCTATAAAGTTTTCTTTGCTCAGCTCCTGTCAGAATTATATTCAGTCACATTAAGAAGTCAAAAGAGACACCACTTATCAAAAATTGCTCCCAATTAGAATATAAAAGCAAAATAATTACCAAGCTATGTGCCACTTTCTAACATTGATCTCCTTTCTCTTGCTGCAGCTGAATGATAAATGGAAACTGGTCAAGAGAAAAATCACTTGGTGATGAATTGTGGTCAAAAGCCATAAGAAATACATTTAAAAGTGTCTAGAAATAAAATTGAGCTTGTTCCAGGTAGATACACAGACACAACCCAAAACAACTGTGCCAAACAACTTCATCAGAGAACTGCCTATCCCAGAAACTAAGTTCAATCCTTAGGTTTTGAGAGTAGTCAGAATGTCATCCATGGAAATGAGGCCAACCCCACAGAATATTACAAGACTTTGTTCCTTTAATCTGTGCCTACAGATGTTCCCTGAGAAAAAGGAAGCAAATACCCAGGGTAGCATCTCAGTATTTTATTTTCCTTTTATTCCATCTCACTTACATAAAAGTAACCTGGTTAAGTGGGTGTGGAATTGGAAAGGCATGGACTAGAATACCCAACTCTGCCACTTTCTTCAAGTTGTGTGATGTTCTCACCTATAAAATGCATATTATAATATATGAATACCCATTATGTAAGTATATGTTTAGCATATATATTTAAGTCATGCATGTGTACACACACATGCTTTATACATTGTAAACATTAACTATATATATATATGAAATAAAGTATTTCTTGTACAATAGGTTGCAATAGCCAAGTCTTCACAATTTTGTGTATTTTAGAAATGCCACCTTTTTATTCAAATTTAATTAAATTTTACTCTGATCTTTATCCCACTGGGTCAGCAGTAAATTAAATATCCTCCATTATTGAACATCAGTTTTATTATATCTCAGGAGTCTTACTTGGAGAGTCTTACACAGAGTAATACACTGGAGAAGGACTCTAGATTTATACTAGTTACCACTGATAAATTCTTTGAAGGATATTGATCTTAAACAATACTGGGCATAAAATATTTAGCAAATAATGGGCGTCAGATTTGGCATTCTTAGGAACACCACCCAGTCTTCTCTCTCTCTCTCTCTCTCTCTCTCTCTCTCTCTCTCTCTCTCTCTATCTCTATCTCACACACACACACACACACACACACACCCATCACATCACAGCATATCACATCACAATACACATATAGCCCAAGCACCACAGATTTTGTGATACCCCCATCCAAGATCTCCTACCTAGTGTCAAGGTCTAGTCTCTCATACTCTTGCTGCTGCTTCTTACCACTTTCAAAGATTTCATCACAGTCCCTTGCATTCCATTTTAAGTTATTCAATTAGTTCAGGATTTCCAAGAGTCAGAAGTTTTGTTTGTGGTAACTTTGGCAACATAAACTATACCCCAACTGCAGACACAAAATGGTTCGACTACCTTCCAGAAATAGGAATGAGGAAAATACAGAGAACAAAACACATGTAACTCATTTTTTGTATTTCTTCTAGCAATTAAGAAAAATAATTGACCTGATTTAATGTGTCAATAAATGGTGCTGCCCATCTATTGCTGTTAAATCATTCCCAAGAAAATAGTAAAATAGGTAAAATGGGATGGGTTCTTTATCCATCTTTCTTCTCTGTTCCCCCTAAAAGTCCCCTAGTCCTACTTAAGTGTCCAAAGCCCTCAAAGGTTTTAACGCTTCACCCATACCTATCGGACCAACTCATACTACTTTGCCTGGGAAAATTCTGGTTTTAAAACTGAAAGTCTTGCATCCCCAGAAATTCATTAATCCTAGACAAACACAGAAGTCTGGTAATCTTAGGAATAACTTTCCTCCATGAATAGCACTCCATGTTTTAGACCTGCTCCCCTCTAAAAATGCATGCTCCCTTTGCTAGCTATCTGATAAATGAATTAAAAGTAAAGTTTCAATATATCAACTACCCAAGATAACATCTGCATTTAACTAGAGTATCAAATCCTAACACTTATTTTAGGCAATGTGGAAGAACTTTTTCCAAAAATATATTTAGGGACTAAGGAGACTTTAAGAGCACTTGAAATCTTATCACTCAGGCATCACTAACTTGACCTATGAGGACAACTACTATTTAGGTCTGATGGTATTATAGCTCACTCTCAAACAGTTGATTTTGAAAAACACCTGAGAATTATAAACAAGAAATTTTTTTATATAATATATATTTTTATTGTTATTTATGTCTTTTACATTTTGCATTCCCCTTGGGTAGCCCACCACCAATTCACCCGTTATCCATCTCCATGGTCCCTTGTGTTCTTTTCTATTCCATTTTGTGCCCTTTCCCTTCCCTCCCTCCGGCTCCCTCCTCCCCCCCCCCCCCCCCCCACTGATTGTCTCTCTCCCACCCGGCCTCCCTATAGTCCTGTTATAAGTGAAACCATTCGATATTTTTTGCTTTCTTTCTGGCTTATTTCACTGAGTATGATCCCCTCTAATTCCATCCATGTCGCTGCAAATTGCAAGAAATTTTATATAAACAACTGGACTTCACCTCAAAGCCATTAAATCAAAATTCCTGGAGTGGAAGTTGGATTCTGTTTTTAAAGTTCTCCAGTTGATTTTAATATGCAGTCAAAGCTGAGAAGCATTGTTTTAGAGCATTTGAGAATTTGGGCAAGCAGACACTCCCTCACATACTCTTAGTGATTAATAAAGCAGCAATGGGAAAGGGGGAGCTTCCTTTATCAGAATTGTTGCAAAGACTAATCAATTTCTCCTTATATGCCCTGCATTTTACAAAAAGAATACATTGTTTGCATACTGAATTTAGAATAAAGAGTCCTCTGGTATCTTAACAATTATCTTTTGCCCATCATCTGTAATATGCCTGTTTTTATCATTGATACATAATACTAATCACATCTGGTCTAGAAACATTTGTTTAACATATACTTCAGTTTCCCTCATATGACCTTTGCACATACATTATAACAATTAACAGCCTGGTGATTTTCCTGCTTACAGACATTCCTGACACATTCTGAAGCTGGAAGTGGTCATTTTATCCATTTGACTTGATGGTTGTTCTGATTTTGCTGGGTCTTGATGGGCTGTGTTGTAAAGTCTCTGATTGACACTATCTTGCAAATTCAAGCAGATGTTTCCCAGCTTATGACTCAATGATGCATGATGCAAATGTAAAGCAGTAGAATTGAGGGCACTTAAATTTTTAATCAAATTAAAAGTCCATGACTTGACTTCTGCAGCACTAGCACTAAAGGTGGCAAGAACCTTGACTCATATAGTATTTTAATCTCAGCCTTGACAGAGAAGAACCTACCTGTTTTCCTTGAGAAGCATTTTGCCTTCATTGCTTAATTCTTTTGAGATCATAAATGTGATTGCTCAGTAGTGATATGTTGTGCTGATAGATGTATTTGCCCATTTAGTTTGGCCCTAGACTACCATCAAATTTCCCATAGTGCATCAAACAACTTTTATTACTGACTTGAGTCAGATTGAAATTATCAGGCTAGAGATAAAGTCCCCTGACCCAGTTCATTTCTCCTTGCTGTCATTCTGCAAGCGATTTCATTTCTTTCCTTACAGAATTTTTCTGCTGGAATCTGAGAGAGTTAAGAAGATAGAATATTCAAATGAAGAAAAGATAATGATCAGTACATTTTATGTGTTATCCTCCTACACTGTGTGTCTCTATCCTATTCCACCTTACCCAGGAAGCAAGAGCTTTCCTATATTGCTATTTTTTCAATTCCTATGTTTTTAGAAATATAATAATGATCCCATGCTCTTCTGTGCAACTAGTACTGAGAATCAGAGATTGTTAAAACGGCAATGCATGGCTGATACCTTAACAGATGCACCTCTGAGAGTGCTCCCTCTAGCTTCCCATTCCAACTACCAGCACTCCTTCACTGTGAGCAGATGGCTCAAGTGAAAACAGATCTACACACAAAAGGCCACATTGGTTATGTCTCCCAACGAGCAAAGTCCCTAATCACCGCCTACTAGGACTTAAGACTTGTAAAATTATTATATAATTGAGGAAATCTTATTAATAAACATTTCTTTATTACTTAATATACACAAGTTATGGTATATACAAAAGATAGTATGTAATCTATGATCTAGAGATATTAAAGTACAAAAAGAAATAATCTGGTCAATGTTCAAGTTCCTCTCAATCTATAAAATATTATATAGTTCTAATCTCTACAAAAAAAAAGGGATATGAAAACTTTATTATAAACTTCACTCTGGGAGTCAGCCTTATCTCAACATTTATTTAGTGCTGATGGTCACAACACAGAGCCATGTATGGAGATACTGAAGATGTCCTCAAGGATTTGATATATGTGGGGGGGAGGGAAATACACATCTTCAGGTTTAGAGAAAGAGAACGGTATTATAAGGTATTGGCTCATAGGACTATGGAAACTGAGAAGTCCCAAGATCTGCAGTTAGCAAGCTGGAGACCCAGAAAATGGTCAATGGTGTAGTTTTAGTCCAACTTTGATGACCTGACAATGAGGAGAGCTAATTATGTAAGCTTCAGGACAAAATCTAGCAGGCCCAGTGCCCAAGAAAAGCTAATGTTTCTGTTTCCATGGCGGAAAATATCAATGTCAAGGTCAAACAAGAGGAGTTCCCTCTAGGGTAAGGTTTTTGTTCTCTGTAAGTCTTCAACTGATTTTATGAGGCCCGCCCATATTAGGGAGGGCAATCTTTTAACTTAGTCTACTGATTCAAATGTTGGTCTCGCCCAAAAACACTCTCAAAGACACACCTGGACTAACGTTTCACCAAATATCTGGCACTTTGTAACTCAGCCAAGTTAACACATAAAATTAACCATCACACTAATGAAAAACCAAAATATGATTCAAAGTTACAATTCCGGATTTAGAAAATCTTGAGTTTTATGTTGATTGCTACAAAGTCTACATAAAATATTACTTAAAGAAGAAAATCACCAAGAAAAGTGATTATTACACTAACTGTTAAAGATTTTATTATTTCACACACTACAGGGTTTCACAAATGGCAACAGAATCCTAAATCAAAGGTGATTAGAACTGTCACTACATGACTCCGGATCTTCATTTAATGAGCTGGCACAATGAATTCTGATAGTGGATCATATCTTTTTTGGATCCAACTTCTCCTTGAAAAGTAGTTTTTTTTTTTTCTATTAGTAAATATTTAGTAAACTACAAGTAGGGGTAGGGGTGAGTATATTAAATAACGTGTGGGGAAAATCAACATCCAAAAAGTTATGCTTCATGTGACTATCTGGGAGAGAACAAAACCCCCAACATATTACTACTTATATTAGTCATTTTTCAGAAACCTGTGACCCTCCTTCACTGTAAAAATAGAGAAGTTTCACAACCCAGGATTTTCCCACTGGATGTTATTAGAGGTGGGGCATGAAAACAAGTTCACTTTTGTTTCCCTTTCCCCTTTTGGCAAAATAAATGATCTGTAAAAAAACCGATGCCAAGAACCATTGCTGAGCCAATGCAATCCATAGAATGCCAAGCTAGAGAGAGCTCCCTGTGTATTTCTAATTCCACCAAGCAATATGCTTACCATTTATGGAAAATCACAAAGCAACTAAACAGAATGCATACCCTGGTGATATATTGTTCTTTGTAATTGGTTCTTGAAGACTTTTGCAAGTTTTATCCAAGAGGTTAGGAAATGCTGTTATGCTTTATTGCCTATTATCTAACTCAGTTTTATGATGACATACTCTTCCCTTCTGAATTCTTTACCTTTCTAACTGGTGAAACAATGAAAAAAGGATTTTCATTAAAAAATATTTTCTTTCTCACCATTCTGATCCCTCATTCAGTATCATTACTTCGCAAATCAAACAATCATACTCCACAGTAAATCAGATAAAGGAATACAAATGGGTAGAATCAGCTAACTTATTTTTCTCCCTAATGATGCCACTGAGGCAAATATAGCTGTTTTCCTACAGATGATGAAAATGGAGTAAATAGATAAATACATGCAATAGACACAAATTGCAAAGATTATAGGCTTACCTAGACTTGAATGATTGGTGGGCTACTATATGCAACACATCTACAGTTATGATAGATGGCATTGCATAAAACAAAGCTCTGTGGGAAATTTAAAATGGAGAGTTAGGAGAGAAATTAACTACTTCCAGACTCTAAAGCATAGCCCTATTAAAAGACATTGCGCAAGTAGTCTTATTCTTTTACAAAGAGACTTACCTTTAAAATATAAAGTCAGTGGATTTTATCCTTCAAATTGGCAAATGTTTTTAAATAGCACTATGCAGTATCTGTAAGGGTGCTGAAAAAGAGGCACTCTTGTTTGTAGTCAGAATAGAATGCAAATTATAAGGAAAGAATTTTATAATCTTTCAATATGTATCAAAAATCTTAACAATGTGTATACTCTGGCAAATTCTTTTCTATGAATGTGTCATAAAGAAATATTATAGAAGTGCAACAATGGGAAAAAATTGAATACATAACTTATAGTGTTTGATAAAGCAGAAAATTCAGAAACAGGCTACTTTTGCAATTAGAGGAAGATCAACTAAACAAATGTGAATCCATATGATAAAATAAGGCAACAAAAATGCATTGTAAAAGTTTATTTAAAGAGATGAAAATTTACAATGATGTATAGTAACTGGAAAAAAGGCGAGTTATTAGAGAATATGACCCAACTTTTATAAAAGCACATAAAGATGTTAGCAGTAGTTCCTTTCAGTGATTAACTTAAGAGTGATTTTTATCTACTTTTTATTGTCTGTATTTTCAATAATTTTCATTTATTTTTTAAAATGAGAACAGAAGATTATTTAAGGTCTAAATTTTTATTCAGGGATTAGTTTACAGGGAAAAAAGAAAATAGCAGTCCTTTTAACTAGACTCCCTGGTAATTTGCTATAAGTGTTGGCAAGATAAACTAACCTAATCAGAGAGTGTACAGAATTCTGCACAAAGATTTTCAATCAATCAATAAATCAGTCACAAAATATTTCAATTTTCAGTCATTTTAGATTTTTTCCCAGAGGACTGTATTTAATGCTAAAACATCAGTATATTTAACAAGATCATACGATAACATGGATCATACAATATTGCTAGTTGACTTTAAACAAAATAAATATCAGGCCTCCCTGGTGGCACAGCCGTTAAGCACTGCGCTGTGGAGCTGTCAGCAGCAGCGACACGTGTTCGACGCCCAGCCAGGGACCTTCCCACATGGCGCAGCAGACGTCTCCTGCCTCTCCCGCTGCTCCCCTCAGCAGTGTACTTCAGTCCATCTGCCCCACTCTGTCTCTGGTGAACCCTCTCGCCACCCCACGCCTCTGCCCTGTACCCCAGCTTGTATGCATAAATAATCTTTAAAAATAAATAAATAAATAAATAAATATCAAGTATGAAGCCAAAGTAAGATATTAATTAGAATTGGGCAAAGGATGAGAGTAGGATGATATAAAACTTTGTAGACTCTCTTCCTGGACTAAATTTCTTATAAAATCTTAAACACTTTCTATTAACAAATAATATATCATCATAAATTTCTCTATTGTCCCCCAGCAATTTTTTATTTTTCCAAAACTGAATCCTAAAGTCCATTTTTGTAAGCTAAATTAAACTTTCAATTCCCTGCTAGAATTTACAGGCTTGGTCAGCAAGCAGATTCCTTATTGATATCTTGTTCTCACAGAGATTTCAAACTAGTCTGTATCACCCTGTTCAATATGTGGCTTGGGGATTTTTCAGTCAGACACAAGTGTTGAGAATAAACTAGTGAAGCATATCTTTCTGAATCAGCAATCCCCATTTTGATTAAAGATCTTTTCTTTTCAAAACCGGAATATTATCAATCACCAATAAATATATGACTATTTCTTTGAGGAACTTAAAGGAAGGGACCTGATATTCAAACTAAGTATATCAGTAAAGATAGGCTACATTACGCTGTGGTAGTGATAACAAAAAAACACTAAGCCTTCTTTGGCTTTAAACAACAAATATGTATTTCCCGCTCATGCAACATTTCCACCATGGATTGCTAGAGGTGGAAGTGGTGGTAGAAGGGTGTTCTCATTGTAGTTACTCATGGCTCCATCAGCGATTCAAGCTGACAAAATAGACACCATCTCGAACATCTTCAGCTACGGAGGCATATGAGAAAAAACCTAGGAATCACCTCACTGAGGCAACTAAATGTTCTGGCCTCTGGCCCTGAAATGAGGCATATCACTTCTGCTCAAATCCACTGGCCAAAAGTAATTACATGATTCCACCAAAGCACAAGGAAGTCAGGAAGTACAGTTCTACAGTGGAGCCCAGAAAGGGAGAGAAGCAAGAATTATGTGTAGAAAAACACCAATGACTATCTTATGAAGTTTACCTTTCAATCATTTGAATTTCAGCTGGTCAAAACTGGTGTGTGTGTGTGTGTGTGTGTGTGTGTGTGTGTGTGTGTGTGTATACATATGTGTGTGACAGGAAGATGTTTTACACACACACAATTTATCATTCTCTCCTATTCTTAATTTTATTTTTTCCACTTTTTCTTCATTCTATTCATGATTCTCACTTGATAACCCAGTCTTGCAACAAATATTGGTACAGTACAATAATAACCTTTTGCATAACACTCATTATAAATTGTCATGCTGTATATTCCCTTAGGTTATATTGTTTGAATGGAAGATTGGTGAGTGTCTGAGCAAAGGCTTTAAAATAACTAGAAGTTGGGCCTCCCTGGTGGTGCAACGGGTTAAGCGTAGCACTACAAAACTATCCAGAGCCATTGTAGCACAAGTTCGATCCCTGGCCAGGGAGATACCCACATAGCACAGCAGACCTCTCCTGCCTCACCCATCGCTCCCCTCAGCAATCTACTTCAGTCGACCTGCCTGTTCTGCTCCCCACTCTGTCTCTGGTGAATCCTCTCTCCACCCCACACCTCTGGCCTACACTCCAGCTTGTATGCATAAATAAATAAATAAATAAAACTAGAAGTCCTAAAGACTCACAAATAAATTTACTCTGTACATAAGGGCTGCTGCCACATATCAATAGACAGAAGTGGGACACTAGACAGGATGTCAACATATGATTTCAACACCATTGAATAAGTCAATTATCCAGATACTGAGATTTAAGTACAAGGACTGAACATAATTACAAAGAAAAAGTAAAGAACTCAGTTAGGATAAAATCAGGTACTAGATAAGCAGCAGAGTCAATGGGTTGCTGAAAATGGCAAAATTAGACCAGATCTCTCTATTCCCTTCTGAGAAACAGGCTTAGTGGCCCCACAGATTAGGATAAAGCTATTCCTAATGGTTGGGAATAAATGACTATAGGAACTTGAAGAATGCAGGGATAGAGTTCCAAGAAGAAGGCCTCTACCAACACACCAGCAAATTCAACATCTAACACAAATCAAGCAAGTATAACAAACGCATGAAGCTGGCTTGGTTAAGACAATAGGAGCTACAATACTTCAACCAAATGTAACATCTGCCTACTTACCTCACTTTTCAAAAATATTGTGCAGACCAAGCAAAACCTACTCCATTACTACCAGCAGCTCACAACTACAGGCCTGGTACCTCTATCTTGGTCTCTCTGCCCTATTTTGTCTTTTCAGTTTTAGCTTATTTGCCCCCATAATCTCCAGAGACCACATATCTCTACATTTCTTGTTATCATCCATTGCTTTGGAAGCAACACGAGCTTTGGAAAACCTGTGTTGTATCTTCATTAACTTGTATCCTATTTTTTTCCTGTTTACCTGGTTCTAGCCAAATTTTTATCCTAACCATTGCTTATCTACATACACTAAGACTGCTTTGCTGCTTTACTACAGTCTATTTCCTAAAACTTTGTTTAAAACTAAACTTCTCCAGTTCTAGCTCCTTGATTGGCAACTATAATCTGCTGCAGCAACATGACAGAACATTTGTTGGATACCTACTGTATGCCAAGATTGATGCCTAACAGTGTGAATTAGGCATTTGAATGCAAACTGTGAACTCACTCTCTTCCAAAGCCTGAATTTCTTCTCCCACTCACTCTACTCCAAGGAACTGGCATTCCTCTGACCTTTAAATTATCTCTTAACTATAGCAGACTTTTCTTCCTTTTGAACACATAGCACTTCGTGAATGTTATGTTGAGCAAATTAACAGGGAACACAAATTAAGATGGTATTTCTTCAGTCACCTCCTAGAAATAGCATCATAATCTAGAATCCATACCCGAATTCCCAAAATTAGTTAGCACAACTAAAGAGAAAATATATAGTTCCTTGGATCCATTCATACCCAAAGAAACTGTAAATCTTAATATTTTCTTCCCTATAAAGGTTTCTAAATTAAATGCAAGGAAAAACACATTATGAAAAAAGAAATACAAATTCTAAGATCCTGCAGAATCTGATCTAATTTCAGTCTTGAAGAAAGTGAGGTTCATGTAGAAATTGTTGCCCAAATTTCTTGACAGCACTCCTTTCAAACTGTTTTGTGAAATGTTTCTCTTGCCAATGGGAACAAAAGAATGTGCAGGTGTGCATTAGTCACTGAGGTCTAGCAGAAAACCAGCTCCCACCCATAGTTTCCAGGTGCAGAAGGAATCAGGGCATGACTTGCGAGCTGTGACTATTAGAGCACTGAACTAAAGCGCTTGGAAAATTCCTTTTAAGAGTTGCCAGAGCTTGGTGTGTAAGAAGACTGATGGCAGTGTTGATCTGTGGGTGTGGCTAAAAAGACAATAGGGGGATTAACAATCCCTTTTGCAATGGACTAACTGGAAAAACTGTTCTTTGACTAGTGGCACAACTGCTATTTTGAGAACTAGACTTATTTGTCACTCATTGTCTTAGATTCCTAGCCAGTTCAAAGCCTTGGCTGAGCTGCTTTCCCATCTCCCATTCAAAGGGTTTGACCTGGGGGATAGAATACTTGGCAGCTTTTAATTAGTGTTCTGAAAGTCTTGGTGCCACATAGCCTTAATCACCGCTTTCCAGGACATTCACCTGTTCCTTTTTTGGACCTTCCCTTGCTGAATATATTGGGAACTCTCACCTCTTTTAGCTAGTGTGTGATCTAATTCTGGCTCTTTAAATCTATAGTACTCACGTATGCTCCTTAGTGATAATCACAAATACCTACTTTTATTGATGGTAATAAATTTGGAAATCACCCCCTCCATACTCATTCTGAAACTCTGTATTTTCATCTGGCTTCTGTTAAACTTTGAACCTTGCCTTAGCCTCCCTTTGATTCAGACTTCATCATTTTGATATTATAACCTCAGTTTCCACAGTGGACAGTTCATTCCTTCAGTTCCTTGTGCCTGTGCTATCTTCAGTTGGTGCTCCTACTATTAACCCTGGAAGTCCTGAATTATAAGCTTTTGATTAGCACCATAATAGTTCCACAGGGAGTTTAGTTCCTCTGAAAGGTAGAAGATATGCACACATTCATAAACATATTATCCTGACCCTAAGTCTAAATTTCCTCCCTTCACTTGCTTCCTTGAAAAGAATACAGGCTTTGGAGTCAAAGTTAGCTGTATAAATAAAGATAAGTGAAAGCACAGGGTTAGAATGAAAAGCTAAGAGAAGAGGATAGTGAAAGCTGATAGTAATAAATTACTCCAAAAGAAAGATCTAAACATCAAGTGTGACTAAATGAACTGAGAGGGAGGCTCCTGTATTTCTGAAATACATTAAAGACAAAACTTGTATTCCAGAGCCATGTAATGGGGTGGAAATGAAACCAAAAGCTTGAACACATTAAGAACCACCAAAATGCAGCTATATAAGTAAGTATAGAGACAAAGAAGTCACTAGAGCATCCTGATACCTTTCAGACTTAACATGATGAAATATGACCCACGTACATATACACAATGGAGTACTATTCAGCATTCAAAGAAGATAAACACACGCAATTCGCAGCGACATGGATGGAATTAGAGGGAACCATACTCAGTGAAATAAGCCAGAAAGAAAAAGAAAAATATCGAATGGTTTCACTTATAACAGGACTATAGGGAGGCCGGGTGGGAGAGAGACACTCAGCGGTGGGGGGCGGGGAGGGGAGGATAAGGGCACAAAATGGAAGAGAGGAAAATACAGGGGACCATGGAGATGGATCACAGGTGAATTCGTGGTGGGCTGCCCAAGGGGAATACAAAATGTAAAAGACATAAATAACAATAAAAAAAAGAAATATGACCCACAGAAAATTCCAGTTTCTTCAAGAAGTATTCTTAAGACAACTTGAGAGAATGAAAGTATAAGAAGCAGGTCCTTTCCCATGTAATCAGGTAGCACTGTTAATCATAGTAATCTGCATTCCTGACCACAGAAATGATCATATAACCAAATTTCAATTAATTATATTACCATATCTTCATAGATAATCAGTCTATGATTGAGCATATGACTCACACTATGTCAGAGTCTTTCCATAATATGTGACATAGGGACAGTAGGATTTCTCTTTTGTTTGAATTAGCAAACATGGCAACACGGTCTGGGGGCCACCTTTCTGCCTGTACAGAGTCTGACTATAAAAAATTAGACCAATATAAAAAGAAAAATCTATTTTAAGCATGGAAAGAAAGCCAACCACTGACATCTTATGAGTCCCTTGTTCTGGGTAGTCCATAAACCAGAATCTACTCTTGGATGGTACAGTTATATGAGTCAGTAAAATATTTTGACTTATGCTAGTTTTTTATTGAATTTTTATTTCTTACAACAGAAAGATTGCTCACTAAACTTCTTCAATTCTCTCCCTATAATAGTAAAACCGTGTTTTTAAGAAAGAATAAAAACACTATGATAGACCATAATTTGGAATCATGACAGCTGCTTGTACCAAGTTGCTTACATTTTTAATATAAGCATTTCACATACATAAATATATCAAAATGTTAAAATTCAAAATCTTAAAAAGTTAAATAAAATGATTACAAATCCATTGACTGCTTAGTGTTCAACAGGAATAATTATGTCACATGCATCAAAATAAGTATAAAGTAGAATGCTGTTGCCATGACTATTTGACCAGAGATTTTTTTCCCATTGTAAACCAAGTGAGATAATGTTAGAGAATTTTGGGGCTTTGTGTTTCATGTGATTTTTTTAATTAATGAAGTACCATTGCTTAACATCCTTGTTAATATTTTGACAATAAAAATTTTCTTCCCTCAGGTGTGGTCACCATAACTTTCCCATCACCAAAGAACCCACAGTCCTCCAGCACAGTCCATTATGCTCCCCCCATTCAAGTAACTCCCTTTCTCCCTTCCCTTCCTCCTTTCCCTCTTGGGTGCCTCAGATCTATAGTCAGTTTTCATGGGCTTGTTTTAAAGTTTGTCTTTATCATTACCCTTTGTTTGGTTTCTCTACAATCCACATATAAATGGCACCCTCCAGTACTTATCTTTCTCCTTCTGGCTTACTTTGCTTAGCAAAAACCCTTCCAGTTCCATCCATGTTACCACAAATTGCATGAGTTTAATTTCAATTAACTGTAACACTTAGGTTGCGTAAGTTCAATGCAGCAGGAAGACATCTGTCTTTGCATAACATGCATTTTGTAAAACTATCATAAATGACAAATGCATAAGAATCCAGATACTCACTGTATATTTATTCAATAGTTACTCTGCTCAGAATATAGAATTTTGCAAATTTTAGGCATTTAAGAATACAATATCTTGAATAATTTAGGCATTTAGAATATGGTCACTTAATAAATAATGACTTCTAACTATGACAGATTTTCTTGTAGTAAACCAAGTGTCCCCTACAAAAAAAAAAAAACTAAAAAGCTAGGTAATATACAAAAGATAATCTGCCTGAAGATTTTAAATATCTATCAAGGTAGAGAGGACGTGAGAAAGCCAAGATCCCAGAGAGAAGGGAAATTCACAGAAATAAAACCAAAATTACTACATGCCTCGGGTTAACTGTTAAGCTGCACAGAGCTAGAAATTAAGCTGATAGGAAAGCAATTGAGACGTTTTGTTATCAGTAGTTATACATACTTAATGGATCTTACTGGATCTGGGTAGATAAGTATGTAGTTCAATACTGTTAAAAAAGGAGGAAGGAGCTCTGGGAGATTCACCAGGCTCAAATGGGATACCTTGAAAACAAGTCCGTAAGAGTTATGGCATACCTTTATGTCTTTTGTTAGATTTATTCCCAGATATTTGATTTCTTTGGTTTCTATTTTGAAGGGGATGGATTTCTTAATTTCTTCTTCTTCAGATTGGGTGTTTGCATAGAGGAATGCTACTGACTTTTGTGCGTAGATTTTGTATCCTGCTACTTTATTGAACTGGTCTATTATTTTGAGTAGTTTTCCTATGGAGTTTTTAGGGTTTTGTATATATATTATCATATCGTCTGCAAATAGAGACAGTTTAATTTCTTCCTTTCCTATTTGGATCCCTTGAATGTCTTTCTCTTGTCTAATTGCTCTGGCTAGGACTTCCAGTATTATATTGAAAAGTAATGGTGAGA
>PVIJ01009705.1:0-65099 GCA_004024925.1 Scalopus aquaticus
TTCTTATGCTTTAAAAACCCTGTTCTCCAATAATAAAGTGGAACGGCCTGATCAGACTCTCTGGTTGTGCTGTCTCTCGCTCCCCACCTTCTTCTCCCCACTCGCTCCCCACCCCCTTCTCCCCACTGAACCCGCCGCCGCCGACGCTTTCCCCACCACCCCCGGGTACCCAACCTCGGTCGGAGCCGGCCTCCGACAATCGACGGAAATACGCTGCTGAGGGGAGCAGCCGGTGAGGCAGGAGAGGTCTGCTGCGCCACGTGGGAATCTCCCCGGCAGGGTGTTGAACTCGTGTCACAGCTACAGACAGCTCCACAGTGCAGCACTTAACCGCTGCACCACCCGGGAGGCCCAGAAAGGTGTTGATTCTGTCATCACATACTGCTAACCATTTTTTTTTTTTATTCTAACCTTATCAACAGAGATGCAACTGACTCGTGCCAATCCAACCCACTTCCACTTTCTGTCTCACTGTTTCCAGGAATGTGTGGGCAGAGATAGCATGTATTAAAAAGGAGGGTATATCCATCAGAAAACTGTATCCACACAAAACAAGATTTTGGAATTGTCTTCCCTTTGCACAGTATCTTCTGGATACCCTACACAAAGATCAAATGGCCACTTATGCTTAAATTCATTTTGTCACTCATTTTTGTTCATAAAAACTATCTGTGTCCTAGAGAACACTTTAGTGGTGGAAGTGATGTTCTTTTTCCGACGGATTTGAGAGCGTTATATCTCCTCCATCAGAAGGAACATGAAGTAATGTGAAAATAATACAGACTTTGTCTCAGGAAGAAGGAAAGATGTGAAGTGCTATATTTTAATTCATTAAATGTATCAGAATAGACAGAATAGACAATACAGAGTTATAAAACATGCTATTTTTTTGTTTGAAGCCAGGAGACCCCTAAAATTAAGTGCAGCTCCTATTTTTTTGAGTGTAAAACATGACTCTCTTACTCTACATGTCTCCTATGACTTGTTTCCTGAATTTATTGCATAAGACAGAATGAATAATATTTTGAGAAAAGTAAACTTAAAGAAGGATAATAATCCTTAATACCTTAGTAATGGAGATATTAAACATGGGAACATACCTAATTTTCCAGAAAAATTATGCAAGTAATAATAAATAATAATAGCATATGACTCAAAATAGAAATTATATTTAAACTTCTACTGTTGTCATATACTTTAAAGTCAACTACTGGTTTATATTGTTGTGTATTGCTGTTCTAGAATCATTTGACACCTGACTCTTAGCAAGTATATTCACAAAAGTAAACTAAGAAACTGTAAACTCATCGATACTTTATTCTTTTAAGTTTTTCATTTTACCATGAGAGATTTCAGGACATTAAACTAATGCTTTATAACATGAGATGTTTTTAATAACATGCAAATAAGAGACTATTAAAAACAAAGGACATGTTTTTGGCAAAGCATTTGATTGTTTAAACTTATTTTATATAACTGAAGATACTCAACATTCATACACTGAGAGTCTTCACATTACATTTAACTATGGCTACAAATTTGAAATGTAGACTCTAGATCCCTAGAAGTGAGAAGGGAGGCTATGTTTGGCAGAGGGCAGATTTTAAAAGACAAAGCTTAATCCCTATAGAGCTAAAAGTTTGAATAGATATGTTGTGCATACTTAGTTGTTCACAGAGGAGGGCGTCTGAGACAGAAAATGAATGTCCCAGGGAGAAGCAAATCAATCTCAGGAGAATTATAATGTAAAGTGGCATAGTGATGGGGACATAATGCTCTTGCCACAGCAGTTCCTGCACTTACAACATGAAAGGCAGCAAGAGACAGAGGAAAAGACTGACAAATTGATTGCTTCTACTATTTCCTTAGTATTATGTGCCATGTCACTTTTGAGGTTCTTAGATAAAATCCAATTGCTCCTTAGTCCTTTCTAATTAGCTTTCAGATTTCCTTTGTTACAGGATTTGTGACCATGAATCTAAGAGGCCTTGTCTTGGTGCTTTGACAAAAAGGATTGGACTGTTTAACCAAAACTAATGAATATCTTCCATTTCCTTCATGGAAAAAAATGCAGTAAATATTCCTGGATTGCATATGTAACAGACAGCAAGAAACACCCTTGAAATAGCAATAATGAAATCCCCTTTGTTAATTCCAAAACAACAATACAACCTATAGGAATATAATCAACTTCTTCTATTCTTTCTCAGTCAAAATATACAAGGAAAATACTATGGATGTGGCATCATTCTAATTTTATAATGAAATAAATGATTTAATCATTTTTCAGTTTTAATACTTTGACCAAATAATTCACACTTTGTCTCAGATAATGCCTATTGCATTACATGGTAATGATGAAAATGTTAGTTTCTAACAAAAAATCATTATTCGCATTCTTTAGCAATTAATGACACATTTCAGAGTATGGGGTGTTGGTACATTATTTTTATTTTTTTCCTGTCTTTTTGGCTATGTGATTTAACATTTGATGTTAATTGATCCTTTCTATGCATTAAATACACCCTCAAACCAATGCTTGCATATATTCTATTAGCAATACAATGAGACAGATTGAAATTACCATTTTTAAATTTTGATATAAGATTCACATCTGTAATCGATTACTTAAGTATCAATATATGTTAAAATTAATATTTTCTTTTAATATGTTGCTTTAAATTTATATCATTGAGTATTGAAATCTCTTATATTTAAGGAAGCTGCTCTAAAATTTTCAGTAATATTTTTCTTTCTATGGAAATCTAACACTTGATTATAATTCTGTGTCAAATTTCAAGATTATTGTTTTAAAAATTCTTTTTAAGATGGAATTTTAGCCTATTTTATTGAATGGGGAACTATATCTCCCACAATATCTGATTTGTATGAAAATAAACTAAGGTTTTAGTTGAAAGAATGTTATTATTTAAGGCATACATTTATAGAATATGTCCTCTGTTGTTTAAATGTTTGACATCAATTATTTTATGCCTCACCTCATCTTTCCCATGCTTTTGTCTTTCTGAGTGGGGAAACTTGACCATATATCTACTGAATTCATGCATATTTTAAAACATCTTGTTTTTAAATTTCCTTTATGTAAATTTAAAATTATTTGGCCCACCAGGTTGGAAGAGGGAACATGGAGCAGCACGGAAGTCCCATTGTGAAGCCTGAGGTCTGGGCTACAGTTTGTGAGTTGATCCCTTTATAAGATGGACTTTCGGCCAAGAATTTTAATTCCTCTGCACTGCAATTTCCTCACTTAAAGAGATTCCTCACTTAAAGAACTCTTACCTGATAGGGCCTTTGCTGTGGATAAACTTCACAAGATATATAAACCCGCCCAATAAATATTTATCATTGCTAATATTTATCATTAACACCATGGTGACTTCTGGTATTTTTGGTTGGAGAAAACAGAAATTCAAGTCTGAATTTAATTATGTAATGGGTAGTAATATTTTCCCTCCTTTGTGCACGTGTGTATCGTTAATTTTTATTCTAGCCATTCTGAATACTTTTTTTTTGAGACATAGAAAATAGTTTTTTATTTCAAATGGAACATAACCTGCAATGAACTTCAGTATAGCAAATTTTTCTAAGTACCTCAATTTGATATATGTAACTTTTACTTTATCTTATAATGTGAAAGGACAATTATATATTTCATTTTGGGTTTTATTTCATTGATTTTATCTTGAATATGTTGATCTTTTTAAAACTACTTTCTCAGATTAACTTTCAACTGCGTAAATAGCTTAAACCAAGGTTCTGTAATAGGTTGAAAGGTAGACAACACTTGTTCCCTTTCTGGCTTCATTTGGTTATTAATCAACTCTCCTACTAGAGCTAGTCACAGCAAGAAGTTGGGTGTATGTGGGAGATTTTAGCCAGTTCCCTCTGATGGAGGTTGTCTGCTGTCTTGAGATAACATTGTTCTTGGCCCAAATTCCTCGTCATCTGACAGAATAAAGCAGAAAGGTGTTGATTCTGTCATCACATACTGCTAACCATTTTTTTTTTTATTCTAACCTTATCAACAGAGATGCAACTGACTCGTGCCAATCCAACCCACTTCCACTTTCTGTCTCACTGTTTCCAGGAATGTGTGGGCAGAGATAGCATGTATTAAAAAGGAGGTATATCCATCAGAAAACTGTATCCACACAAAACAAGATTTTGGAATTGTCTTCCCTTTGCACAGTATCTTCTGGACACCCTACACAAAGATCAAATGGCCACTTATGCTTAAATTCATTTTATGAAGCACATTCTTCAAAGGACTCCCTTACCTAACTTGAGAAGTTTTAGATGAAGAGGCATCTTAAGTGGGAAATTACTCAAGTCTCTAGTAGATTGACTTGCATTGTTCAGTAACTCCTCAACATCAGGTGCCATTTCCCTATTAGAGCTATAGGGAATAGCTATATTTTGGTGGTTTGGTGGTTTATAGCTATATTTTGGTGGTTTGTTTTGTATTTCTGCTCATTTGTCTAAGAAATATGCTTTTATTTCATTTCTTAAATTTTTAATTACTACATTAGCTATTGAGTAATTGGTTAACTTATTCCTCCTGTTCATCCACCATCCTTCACATATAAGTTTGTTGTTCGAGATATTCCCCATAAATACATATGTGTCTATGTGTATATATGTATATATATTATATATAATAGATAGACATTTTGTGTATATATTATATGTAATATGTAGATATTTTGGTAAATTAATATTCAATCATTTCACTATTACTAGAAAAATGTAATTCACAGCGAATCAGTACATTATGATTACTTATTCTTTTGAAATGTTTATTTTCCCTTAGGTTAATAAATTATTGTATTTGTTATTAGATTTTTCTATTCTTATAGGTCATTCATCTCCAAACCAAGCTCAAACTGTTTATCTTTTTTTTATCAATACATTAAAGCATAGCTAGTATCTTATCCATTTATCTTCTTGGAATCATCTCTACCAGCACCTGTGAATGTGAATTCTTGGATTTTTGAAAGCTAAGTTGTGCTTCTTATATTCCTGCTGTCATTAAAGGAATAATTTCATAAAAGGCAAAAATATAAATCTCAGCAGTTATTGTTAGTTCATTGATCTGATTGACATTGTTAACAGTGAATGTGAGCTCGGACATAGTAAGATTATTGTGAGAGCCATTGTATAATATTCATGCCAAATTTAATCTACAGTCCAGCCCATAAAATGACATAAAAAAGAGGTTTAAAAATTTCCTGGGGCTGAAATATGAAAGCTGGAGGAGATTTTAAAGATAATTTTCCTTCTGTCATCTAATGGCTCATTATTTGATTTTTGTCTTTTTTGCAAGTTTCAACATTTTGCTGACTTGCTAAAAACATCTACACCTTAAAATAAATTCTTAAAAATAAATAATATTTAACAAATGAGTTAGTATTATTTCTCTGTATTCTAAGAATATATTTAAGTTTAAAACCACCTAATTTTTAAAATAAATTTGTATTGATTTACCATTGGTTTGTAAAACAAAATATAAATTTTGGTGGTGCATCTTGTATGCATAAATAAGCCTCACCTCACTCAGCACCAAAGTCCTAGAACCATTTTTACCCTCTTTCCCCTCCCCCACTGGTAACCACTGTATGTTCACGGAGTCTGAGTTAATTTTATTTTTATTTGTTAGATCTTTTGTTTTGTTTTGTTTTACTTATAGTCCTTATATGAAACTATTCAATAGTTGCTTTTCACTTAGCATAATCACTGCAAGCTGCATATTGCTACAAAGGACAATATTTCATCTTTTTTAATAGCCAGGTAAAATTGAATGTGTATGTTTTATACACACACACACACACACACACACACACACACACACACACACACACACCATGCATGTATCTATACAACTTTTTTTTCCCAGTCAACCACTGAGAAACATTTAGTTCATTTCCATGTCTTAGCTATTATGATAGGGCTGCTATGAACAAAGGAGTCCATAAATCTTTAGGATTTTCTTTATATATTATCATGTCATCTGCTAAAATAGTTTCTCTTGTTTTCCGGTTTTGATTCTTTGCATACATTTCTCTTACCTAATTGCTTTGACTGTTTCGGCTAGGGCTTACAAAAATAGGTTGAACACTGTGGCTATAGTGGGCATCCTTGTCTTATGCCTGACTTAGGGGGAAAACTATCACTTTTTCACATTGAATATGATGCTAGCTGTAGTTTTGTTATAATTACTCTTAAAATATAACCCGATTTTACCAAAAACTATAATTGTTGATTTTATACCACTAAAACTCATTTTCTTCTTAAAATATAGCTTGAAATTAGGTATAAAGTATTTATTTAGAGATGATATTTTACATAGAAGTCTTTATTCTCTACCCTAGAAATTTTTTAATGAATTATGATGGTTTAGGAAAGTCAAACATACATTAACACTGTCTGTCAGTTTTGTGAAATTGTTGTCAGAACCATTTCTATTAACATAAAATCATTTTGGACAAAAATGATCATGTTTTAGGGAAATCTCTGGAATATTGTTTATATTCCAGTGTCCTTCTGCTTTAAGGCTTAAAGATGACATATGGCTTCTACTGCATGAACTTTTTATAGGTAGTTCGTGTGTGTGTGTGTGTGTGTGTGTGTGTGTGTGTGTGTGTAAAACAAGAATCCCTGATGTGTTTGTTTCTCGTTTCTGACAGTTAACATTATTGCACTCTGACAATTGGGTCTGTGTTACCATCTGTCACTCAGGGAATGTGTCTGTCAATTAACACTTCTACAACACTGTCAACCCACAATAGTTACCAGCAAAATAACTTGAAAGCTACTGTCAGGAAGAAATTTAACTAGGTATCAAGTTCATTGGAAGTACATTTATTTCACAGCATCTGTGTGTCAAGCCTTGATGAATGTCCTTTTTAAGTAGGTGAGAGAGTGATATCTGTATCTTCAAAGAAACTTCTACAAAGCAGACCATACTCTTTTAGCAATGTCAATTGATCTATATTTTTAAATTTGCATTCATTTATTTATGCAACTTTATATTTAGAGAAAACTTCATTATGATAAAGGAAAAAAACTAGATTTAGAAAATAACTAATGGGGCCTCCCTGATGGTGAAGCGGTTAAGCGCTGTGCTGTGCAGCTGTCAGCAGCGGCAATGGGAGTTCGACATCGGCGGAGGAGATTCCCACATGGTATGGCAGACCTCTCCTGCCTCGCCCGCTGCTCCCCTCAGCAGTGTCTTTCCTTCCAACTGCTTGTGCTGCTCCCCACTCTGTCTCTGGTGAAACCTCTCGCCACCCCACGCCTCTGGCCTGTACCCCAGCTTGTATGCACAAGTAAATAAATCTTTAAAAAAAAAGAAAATGACTAATGAAAATTTCTGATATTCCGTTTATGCTTTTATAGTCTAATCTGTGATATGTTGAGGTTTAACTACTAAGAGTGAGCATGTCTTCCAAAAACTCTCTCTTTGATCATTACCAGGTATTTTTTTCTAATGTTAGAAGATTATCCATGAACTATTCAGTTATTAACATTATGTCAATTTTATCCCTGAACTATTCAGTTTTTAACATTATGTCAATTTGAAAGATAGATTTTGAAAACCTATACCAGCGTGAAAGCATAAGCGAAAAAGATTCCCCACTTTTGTCCTGCTTACTCATATACATATTCTATTTACACATTTTAGAAATGGAAAATAAAATTTCTTTAGTCTGAGTATCATCAAAAATTTTGTTATTTACCTTCCCAGAACTAAACAGAATGAGTGGATTTATATACAACTGTGCGTTTGTATATATGAATATATATACAAACACATTAACTGGTGTTCATACAGTTGTCATACTAAATGAGCTTTTTTTTAATCAAAAAAATTTTTTTTTAAATTTTATGCATATAAGCTAGGGTGCACGCCAGAGGCATGGAGTGATGAGAGGGTTCACCAGAGACAGAGTGGGGAGCAGAACAGGCAAATTGAGGGAAATACACCGCGGAGGGGAGCAGTAGGCGAGGTAGGAGAGGTCGGCTGCACCATGTGGGAATCTCCCCTATTGGGCATCAAGCTCATGTCACTGCTGCTGACAGCTCCACAGAGCAGTGCTTTAACCCGCTGTGCCACCAAGGAGGCCCTGCTTTGTTGTTTTTTTAAAATTCTTTAACATAGGGGCCTCCCCATGTGCAAGGGGTTAGGTTTCAGCACTATGAAGCAATAGGCAGCCACCACAGCATAGTTCGACTGCAGCCAGGGAACTAACTTGCATAGCACAGAGGACCTCTCCCGTCTTGCCCGCTGCTCCCCTCAGCAGTGTGTTTCCGTGGATCTGCCTGTTCTGCTCCCTGCTCTGTCTCTGGTGAATCCTCTCACCACCCCACACCTCTGGCCTACACCCCAGCTCTTATATAAAGAAAGAAAAAGAAAGAAAGAAAGAAAGAAGGAAGGAAGGAAGGAAGGAAGGAAGGAAGGAAGGAAGGAAGGAAGGAAGGAAGGAAGGAAGGAAGGAAGGAAGGAAGGAAATCTTGAAAAAAATTTAAAATTTTTCTATTTTTTTCTATACAGTTAATACTTCAGGTTAATACACATAATAGGTATGTGTTGATATATATACACATAAATGGCTATACGATTATATGCATGCTTATGTATATGATTCCATATACACATAATATACATGTGTAAAACATAACATACATATCTTTTCACCTGTAATCTGTGTTTTCCTACAGTAAGATACATTAGCAAGAGAAATATATGTATTATTCAAAGATTTTGTAATCAAAGAATAGCTCAGATCTACCACATATCAGCAGTATAATGACTTTTATTTTACATTTCTCAGCTTAAATCCCTAATCTATAAAGTGAAAATTGGACTATTCTAAGTGTGTTCAATAAAATAATGCATATAATGTGCTCAATTAAAAAGTGGTATATAATAAAATATCTCTAAATGTCAACCAAAAAATGGTTAATTTGCTTTTACATCTTAGGTATTGTAACACAGTAAAATAATTCCATAATACCACTACTTCATCTGAGTCATGCAAATCCTCAGATTTTATAGCAGAAGATTTAAAGAGTTTCCATTTTCATTCTAGATAATGAAACTGAATCCTTGATGAAGAAGACTGCAATAATTTTCAATTTCCTATTTTAACTGAGTTTTAGAAAAATATAATGAATTCTCAAAAACTTATATTTTTGTTGTGCAGCTTCAGGATTATTTCAATCCTTACCATTACTCCTTTAAATCACTAGGATGGTATGTTTTAAAATATGTCTAGCTAACTAACCCTGCATGTTACCAACTGTCCATCATTTTATACTGCTGTATGCACTTCCAAAAACTGTGAAAGCTGCTTTTGTAACCATAAAAGGTTATAGGCTGCTCTTCAGCTAATGTCTTTGGGCAGTATGAGCCCTAACTTGAACCCCTCTGAAATCTGTCATCATTGTAACCTGACCAGATGTTTTTCCCATGAGACCTGCTGAGGTCTGTGAGGCAAGCTTCCTGCCAGTACACCCTTAGCCGAGAATTTTCCTTCAGATTTTTCAAAGTTAAATTCTAATTTCTTTATGGCTCATATCTTAGAAGATCATTGACATCAAACCTCCCATCTTGTCTTCTATGGATGTCCTTTCTGTCTTTTTATATCAGGGGAAATTTGTATGTTCTTCAGTTATAAAAGCATAAGAGGAACTATTTCAGGAAAACACGAGAGAGCAACTGCTGCCTTCCATGTCAGCTTGAGGTTCTGCCTACTATTAGAAGACACAGCATTTAATTCAGAATGTTTCTTTGAGATTCGTCCAACACACCTTTACTCCACTTATTGATTTTTTGTTCCCATTAGTAAAGCAATTTAATACTATCTGACTTGACCTATGAACAAAATTAAAAAAACTTTGCTATAAAAAGAAACAATGGAAATTGTTACAGGCAGCATATGTGTGTGCAATTGTAGAATGCCATGATAGAGCAAATAATTCTCAATGTCCTTTCTTCACTACATTGTTGAAATTGGGGCAGTAAATTAGTGGGGCCTTGATTCTGACAGACACACAGGTGAATAGATGAGTTCCTGTGATCTGAAAAAAAGGTAAGTAATTACATGAAGGACAGGCTATTGGTCAAGTATTACTACTGGGGCCTCATTCCTCAGCAGTTGAACCAGAAATATTAGTGTTGTTTTAGCATAACAAAGATTTGCAGTTTTTGAAGCTACCAGCAATAAAAATCACATCTACCCTGAATTAGGCAGGAAAAGTAAACCATATATTTTTTGCATATTGTTGAGGATAGAGGCAATTTTATTTGAAAATGAAAGCTTTCCAATATCCATTATAATAAATGGTATGAAGTTTTTACAATAATTTTTTTATCACACACAAAAAATTGTATTTTATATAGAGGATCCAGTTTATTACTACAACTTTTCTACTTTTTTCCTTTTCTTCTCTCCTTAATATCTCTCTTTCTATAAGGGAGAAATAAAATACAAAACTCTAAAACTGCTAATAAATGAAGTGAGACATAATGAATGAGCAAGTCAAAATCGCAGTAATATCAGCAAGATAGTGGTTCTGAAATAGGTGGTTCCTAATTCATTTCCCCATCACAAAGAGAGCAAATAGCAACTGTCTTAGATAAGACACCTTTGTGAAGACCTAGACCTGGGAGTGAGGCTGAAGCACCCTCTTGGATCACGAATGAAAAATCCACATTAATAAGGAAGATTAGAGTCATTTCATTTTGACTAGTATAGGGTAAATGGAAAATTGATCAGTATTTTCCACCCTACTGCCATTATCAGTAATGATGGACCCCTGCAGTCCTGCGCGCATGCTCGATGGCGGGCACCTGAGGCAGGGACTGGCTTATAAGCAGTGGCAGCAGCAGTGGAGAACAGAGCGAGGCAGCAGAGAGACCCTGAGAGGATGCTAGAGGGAGTGAAGATTTGCCAGGGGCTAGGAGGCCAGCCAGCCTCCTGGTCCCCAGCCCCCCAACTTGCCCTGTACCTTATTGCCTCACTGCAGAAAGAGCATTAAAAGTCTAAAAAGCTACCAAGGGCTCCAGGACTCTTACCCCTCTGCCCAGCTCCATACAAAACCTGCCCCAGGTCTTCCTGCCGCTACGACTACATTGCCAATCCTGAAGTGGGATCACTGCTACACTAAGGGGGGCCCTTAGGTGTACAGTGGGAACATGAAAGCCTAAAGGGTTCATTCAAATTCTCCAACACTTGAGGATGCTTCCTTGGAGGCTGTTTTAGGTGTAACCTCAGGGGGATAACAAGACAATCAGCTACAGACGAAGAAGTGTGTGGACTCTCAGTAAAGAGCAATGGATCTTGTCAGATTCCCTGAGAGCGAGACCTGGCACACACCCCGTGGATGACTCTGAACATCTGCAGAACCAGCTTGGTTCTGGTGTGGGAGCTGGGCTGGCAGTTCTTCCCAATTTGGATCACCAGCCATGGACTATCTCTATTGAAGAGCTGATTCTCTGGCAAAAGACACAATCAGTAAAACTAAAAGGCAACCTATAAATTGTAGATAATCTGATTTAAAAAAATAGCAAAGAACATCAATATTCATTTCTCCAAGGAAGACATACATATGTCCAACAGATGCATGATAATATGCTTACCATCATGAGTATCAAGGAATGTAAATCAAAACCATATGGTATCACCTGATACCTACTAGAATTGTTATTATCAAAATGATAAGAGGTAACAAGATTGGCAGAACTGGGGAGAGGCTGGTCAAACAGTATAAACTTTCAGTTACCAGATAGATAAGTTCTAATATATAGCATGGTGACTATAGTTAACAATAATTTTATTATATACTAAAAGTTTGCTGAGTGAATATGGCTTACTGTTCTCACCACACACAAAATAAAATTGTAAGTATCTGTAATTAACCTTAATGTGATAATCATTTCACAATATGTATTTATATCAAATTTTCTTGTTTTACTTCTTAAATTTATGCAGTGTTACTTATCACTGATATTGCAATAAACTTGGGGTGGGGGGAAGAGCAAGTTACTCAAAACAAACAGAAGAAATGTCATTATATTATAGGTGTTCTGATTTCCTGCCTTGAAGTTCTATGGATAATACAATGGACCCAGATGGTGGGTATGAAAGAACTAGATTATGAGACACAGCTGAGAACAACTGAGTCAAGGTTTTAGCATCTTTTATAGCAAGAAACAAACCAGCCAATTACCCCTTACTAGAAACAAAGTGTCACATGATTCAAGCTGTATTCACCTTGGCTTAACTATTTAAATATCAGAGCAGTTACAGAAACTGCACAGTATCATTCAATATATACAAGCCTTGTAATCTGTCATTTATCAGAAATATACTGGGATTGCTTCACTTAGCACATTATCTTTTGTTTGGCTGTATTCTTCTTTTAATCTTATATGCACAGAATTGAGGAAAACATATGATTATTCTAGATTCAGTATTTTAACAGAGCTCTTATAATATAGCCACAGGCTTGGTTGAGTATATTGGATTTTCTACTTAAGTAATAATTCTACTTAAGTAATAATTCAGATTTCATATAATGGCAATCCTCTTCCCTTCTAAACACTGTATATATTCACAGAGCACTGTATTGTATTCATCATGATCATTAAAATATTTATGGTTATTGCAGCCAAGATTATCTTTTTCTTGACTGTTATTGCAAAAGTTCTTCGTCGTTCTCTTTATTTCTGCATATATTACCAAGTGAGGCATTAATTTCCTTTTATTCTGTACCTTAATTTCAAGAATATTTGGATAGCAAATAGTCCTACAAAATAAGCTGAAACAAAATGGAAACTCTCTTCCACTGGAACAAAGAGAAGTTATTTTCTAATAAAACAATGCTTAGTCTAGAGTAAAAGGTAGTTATCTTACTCCTTTTATAATGGATCCCAGTTCCCTGAGCTCAAAGTTCATCTGTAATATAACTAGCAGTCTCCATATATGCACACTTAGGGCCCTCTGCTTTGCTTCATTGGTCTTTGGGTAAATTGAACAGACACAAATAAATAGATGTTTATGCTTCTTTTTGCTCTGTGTAAATGAATACCTTTCCGTTGGACTCAGAAGTTTTATGTCTTCTGCCAACAATCATGAAATTGGGGCAGGTTAATTTGTAATCTTACCCTAAAGTAAAATCTTAGATCCTTCTTGCTTATGAAGTTTTGCCAATGAGAATGGGATGCTGTGAGAGATATGTCTTAGTGGGGAAGGAAGGACAAAGTCTTTGCTGACTACATCAGTGATTTGAAAAACTTCCCTGAAACCTGTAATATATACTCTCACCCAAGTGGTGGTCTTGCTGGTAGGAATCAAATGCGCTCTTTATTTTTCTACCCATTGATGAATGTTTAAAGAGTGAGCAGTTGGTAAAGCACTGAAACAAAGCAGTGCAGATAATACTTGTTGCTTGTTCTCCTTTAAACAAATAAAGAGCCATTGTCATGAAAATTGAGACAACATACTTCCATTCTCAACGGAGAGGCAATTTGGCTGAGTCTACTGTGTCAAATGATTTCCAAACAATGAGAAAAATATCTGTCAATACCTCTGGATATCTTCCCCATGTTCAATCTCATAGCCACTGCTCAGTTATTTCACGAGGCAGGTGAATGCAACCTGACTGGTGGTGTGCCATGCAGGAAGCACGGTCACCTGTGACGCTCCAATTGGTATAAGTCACTTGTGTTGGATAAAAAGTGTAAACAATATTTTCTTTTCAGGGGCAGTGTCTGTGCATCAGGAACTGTGCTTCTTGTGTGAAAGCCAAGCATTAATTTGCAATGTAATATCGTGCCAAAAATACAGTGACCGGTACCATAGAATTACCACAAAAGTGGTATGAAGTGGATGAAGTGGATCCAAAAGTGGATGAAGAAATGCCACTAAAGATCATGGAGTCCTCAGGTGTCAACAGAAATGTCTTCAAAATGAGGCTACCTTTTTTTTTTTTTTTTTTACTCATAGGAGCTTCCCAGAGCACTAACTGATTTAATATGAATACATTTTCATGTTTTTCTGAGCATACCTCATGGAAAACACACTCCCTGGAGGGTTAGTGAACTTCTGGTGAGTTAAATAGGTGCTCTCCCCACAATGTTAACTCCCAATTCCTTCCAGAGCTTCCCCTTTATAGATACCTAATAACTGGTTTTTAAAAATGTTTCATTTTGTGTTTCTTATATTGATTAAATGGTGAGGTAGAAAAGAATATGGGTGAAAACCCATGTGTCTCTTCATAGGTCTCTTTCACGTGTCTCCCTCCAATAGTATCAGGGTATGCAAACTGAGCCAGAAAAGGAAGAAAGCAAGAGCAATGTGTGTTCAGTTAAAAGCCTATAAGCCAATCCCGGCTGCTCAACTCCACTCTTGATAGTTGAGGCAGGCCCCTCTTCCGCATTTAGGAAATCAGGTACTTAGCAAAGTTGGGAGTTGTAGTCCTCAGTGCCTGAGATATCTTCAGCACAAAGAAGGGGAAGTATGTAGGAACATCAGGGGGTGGATTATTTCTCTACCAAATCTTGTAGAATCACAAGTCCACATCTTGTTTTCTTATATTATGTACAAAATCAAGAGTAAATCTTCAAATTGTACTGACTAGAAAATTAAGTTTTTCATACCATTTTACAGATTTATGTTTTTAGAACTCTGAGCTACTCTATTTTTATATTTCAATGATATTTATAGACATGTCAAAATATTATACACTAGAGTGACAAGGTTGATCTTAAAGTGACTGATTATCAATATATTTTTACTTTGCTCTACTATGGAATACTGCAACCGTGTTCAAGCACACAAAATAAATCAAACAGAAACTTTAATATTTCAAGATTTCTTTAAAGAGAAATGCATCTATTGTCTTAGAAAAATATAATTTATTTTTAATGTATACTATGATATATTATCCATGATTCTAAACTAAGAGAAAGTTTCTGCAGCAGAATATATATGAAACTGATCATTCTTCTTCATGTCCATCCACATGCTGTTACCTTCCTTTCCTGCACAAGTCTCTCATATGCATTTCTTTCTCACCTCTATCTTTTGGATCTTTGCTACAATTGTCTACCACTCTCAAATTTCTTAAATCTAATACTTACTGTTTTAGGATTGTCATGATCTGGTACCCATTTTAATCATCTATTGTATAAAACATGATGGAAGTGGAAGCATTTTAGAATGGAGCCAGAATAACACCTCCAGGGGAACTGCCTTGCTTGTCTTGTTTCTTGAACTTTTGCACTGGGGCCAAACTGCAATTATTTTAAGAAGCCATGAAGTGATTATGTTGACAGAATCAACCAAAAAGTGAAAGACAGATATCAGATGGTTTCACTTTTCTGTGGAACATAAATACTAAGTAAATGAATAAAGACATGAAATCAATGGAAGAAACAAAACTTTGAGGTCAGCAATTGAGCATGGTTACCAGAAGGAACAGAGAAAAGGGTGGAGGAGATGGGACAAAAAGGCAGATGGTGTATGGGCACAGCTATCTTGGTGGAGGCAACAAAATACATATTTAACAAAGCCTAAAAAGGAGAAAGTTCTTTCCCAAACACAAGTCTGCCCTGCTCTGATTTCACTGCTCTCTCCAAATTCTCTACAGGAGAGCTGGAATCTTGGCGTTGGTGTTTTTCTTCCTTGACATACATCAACTTCAAAAATAAAAAAGATGCCATCAAAAAAAAAAAATCATGTGAGAAATCATCAGGAAAGTGGACATGCTAATCAAAAGGACTAATGATTATGGATGGTTTACCTGAAGATAGGAATGATAATCAATATGAAGAGTCAAGAGTAGCTGAAGTTTGCCAACCCTAATGAACTCCTTTTTAAAACAACTGGATTCATTTTCTTTTCTTCACATAAAACTTTGCCCCTCCTTGGGACAAAAGTTTGATTTCTACATATGTTGCCCAAATTGTAATTCTATGATCCCAAATAAATGTTTGTTTAGCCTCTCATTCTTGTTTCTTATTATGGGATGATAATAACTAATTTATAAATGAGTGTTGTTATTTCATGTTGGCAAGAAAACCTATGTAATGGCTAAATCAAAATAAGTGATGTATTTGTGAGAATTTCTAGAATCAAAATCGTAGGATGGTTGATGAAAGCTTTCTTGGAGATCCTCTCAATTACAGCAATATGACAGCATATAACTCTTCATACTCATAATTCTGTGAACCATATAAAATGGAATAATGTTCATTATAATGCAAGCATATGGGGTAGTAAAAGAATAAGCCATATTGTACAAGTGGAAAACTGTCAATGATAATATGAAAACATTAATGCTAACATTTTAATGATTGCATTCGATTTCAGATCTGCAATTTCAATGAAGATAGCTACAAGTTTTTGTGATGATATAGATATATCAAGTGTCAGTAAAATAACTCACAAGGTAAATTAACAACTACATCTACCTGTGGTATACAAATGACAAAAAATGGTTCTCTTGTTAAAAACTATTTCACAGCAGGAAATATACCCTAATCCTTTATATGAGTCTATGAATATACAATAGACACAATATTTACTTAACAGTTTCCAATAAAATCATTCATAAATTTTAATGAGTATTAAATTTTAATAACTATCCAATTTTATTAAATTTTAAATATGTAAGTAATAGATGAATATGTTTTCCCTTATAACACATGCATATTAATAAAATTAAATTTACTTCTTAATCATCATTTTAGAACCTAAACCCTAGATCCTCTTTCTCACCAAAATGACCACTAATTTTTGTTTCATTCTTGACTTATTTTTGGATTTTATGTATAATAAAACATAAAAAACACAAAATAAAACATAATAAAACACAAAAATCAAAGATATCATATATGATTTTTGATAAGTGATTTCTTTAATACTGCTCAAGAACTTTTTTTCCAATTGTGTTTTGTGGTATTTTTAAGGATATACATATTAGTAATATGTAGATTGAACATTCCTTTACATATTTTTGTATTTGATTGTAGGAATGAACCACACTTAATTTAGTCTATCAACTTAAAAATTCAGGAGGCAATTAAAATGACAAAGTACTGATAATTTGGGATCAAATAATAGCAATTCAGAGTAGATTCAGGTAGAAACACAAGACTGTACCCCAAGGAGGGATAAAGTTGGAATTTTGTGGGAGGAAAAGAGGATGAAGTAGGTGGTGAAATAAAAGAGTGGATTAGTGTTAACTATCTTAAATTACTCTTGGCTATACATAATTGGTTACTGATTCTCTGGAAAGGATGAAAAGGGAACTGACACATTCTATCCTTGGGCTTAGAGCCTATAATTATCAGTTCTTAAACAATTGTTTGCTTAATGTTTTTTTTAAACGATTGCTTTTGGGCCAGTCTAAATGTCTTTGGCCCAATTCAAATGAGACAGAGAAAGCAATTTCTATGTATTTGTTCTCCAGTTCTACTTTAAAATGGCTTCACAGATGTCAACTTTTCACAAAACATTGATTTTTGGTGTATATTTAGATTGTAATTTTTTTTTGTATTAAACAATGCAGTTAACCTCTAGGACATCTTTCTATACAGTTGGAGGTATTTCTTAAAGTTAGACACTTGAGGTAGAATTTCTTGGCCATAGGTAATGTTGAAAAACTTTCTAGGCCAAGATAGAAACATTCCTGCTTGAAGTGCCAAGTCAGCAATAAAAACTTTGGTAACTTTTGTGTTCCAGTACATGCCCTGCTTGACTAGCAACACAGATCATCAAATCAGTCAGTGACCAAACACCAAGCCCACTGTCGGCCCCTCATTCACCCTCATTCAAAATAAGTTTCATTATGTGACCTGAGTCAATGAGTCATTTCCTATTTTTCTCTTCCTAATTCTTTCTTTTGGTTTATAAGTGCCTCTTCCCTTTTCCCCCATTTGCAATTCTCTGAAATGAAATTGCTGGCTTCATTAATTGTTAAGTAAACTTTGTTTCTCTTACCTAGCTTTGTCTTATTGTGTTATTTTTTTTAACCTTACAGTTAAATCTTACAAGCCTTCTTAGTTTTAAGTCATGGTATTTAGTTATTGCAATATTATTTTTATGATAGATATTTATTTAATCATCTGTTCCTGGTACACTGATCCTAAAAAGATTGAAATGTCCTATTTTGTTCTCAGCTGTTCCAGTTCCCACAATAGTTACACATTGGTAAAGGAGAAAAGTGTCTTTTATGATTTATATCACACCCCCAAGTTTGGTGTGGAAAGTCCCTACATTTGGGGTACAGAGCAGTCAGCCGATCTTGTTTGGTCTTCATCTACCCACTACACATTGATGTATACATTCAGACCTTCAAAAATGATGCACTGAAACACCGTTCCACACAACTTTAAAAGTTATTTTTTAGCATTAAGAAATTTAACTTTATTTAGTATCTCCTATTATGCTATGCTGGTGAAAAGTAACAATTTTCATAATAAACCTCAAATCTCTTCTAAAATTCTTAGTTGCACATAGATTTGGCTTCCTCTTTTTATTTTTTTTAAGATTTACTTATTCATTTATTCATAGAAGAACTGGGGTGTAGGCCAGAGTTGCAGGGGGTTGAAAGGATTCACAAAAGACAGAATGGGGAGCAGAAGAGGCAGATTTATTGAAATACACTGCTGAGGGGTGCAGCAGGTGAGACAGGAGAGGTTTGCTGCACCATGTGGGTCAGCTCCCTGGCTGGGAATCAAACTCAGATCACAGTAGTGATAGCGTGATAGTCCTTAGACTTAGCTTTTATGCCACCAGGGAGGCCTGAATTTCTCTTTTTAAAAAAAAAAAATTATTCATTTTTAAATTTTATTTATCTATTTTACATTATTTTATTTTATTTTTTTCTCTTTTTAATGCCCTTGAAGAGTGAGCTGTCTTTTTGGATTCATGAAACCACTTGTTAGGCTGTGGAGTTAGCTAGTCATGGTGGTTACAGTGTTTCTCTGCTTCGATATCTAAATCCAAGAGAGATACTGACTCTGGCACAAAGAAGAACACAGACAGAATGGAGGGAGAGTGATATTTGCATTTAAAAACCAATAAAAATAAGCTAGGCACAATTTACCAGAGTATAATTGAACAAGTTGTTTAATTCCACAGGAAAGCAGTTTCTAGTTTCAAATATCATCAAAATTAACACTGCTTTTAAAATTAACTTTCTTTAGATTGTGCATATGCAAAGAAGTGTATCCTTAATTTTATTTTGTATCATCTAGAGCTTCATATAGAGATTCTGCCTCCATGGTAAAACTTAAATATAATCCTATTAGACTTTCTTTATTTGAAAGAAAACATTACTGTATTTACATCTTTGGTGACAACCTTTATTCTAACAAAGCGAGTTAATAGAATGCCATTGAAAAATGTCCTGGTTTAACTACATGATGGTACATTTGGGAGTCCTCAGAAATGGACTTCTTTGTTTATATTAGGCGTAAAGACATTTTAAGTCCAGAATTGCATTGGGGATTTACACTTATTCTTTCTTACAGTGACTAATAAAAGCACTTGGCTTTATTCTTTCATTTTAATTATGTGTTTTCTTCCATTGATCTCCTCTAGGGATTCCATTAATTTGTAGTATTGGCTCCAATTGACATTTTGTTTGGATTTCATAGACAAAGAGACATTCATTTGTCATTTGGAAAAATAATGAGCAAGCTATCTTCACACACCAGTAGAGGAGAGTGTGCCCCCACGCACAGATGCACACGAACCTCTAGGCCCCTGCTCTGTCTCTAGTGATCCTGCTCCTTTCCACAGTTCCCAAGTGACCGATACAAGAGATGCTAAGAAGCAGTTCACTGAATGTCCATTTTGGAGTGGAAATGTATTTGGGAATTTTACAGCGGGGGGGGGAAGAAAAGAAAAACGATTTAAAATAATTCCAAAACTTGTAAAATGGATGCCCAGTGTAAATTTTTAGAGTTCTTGATTTTAAGCAATAGACTCTGATTAGGAGATGATTTATTAGTAAAGTATTAATCAAAAATAAAATTCCTTGAGGATCACATCTCCTCTTGAGACAGATATTAAACCAACACCTGTGTGCAAAATAAACATGTAAGTTACAAATACTAAGTAACATTAATTTAAAATGCATAGCAATATTTTAGCAGAAAATGAAATTTTTGGTAAAACAATCTAATGTCTAAGAATAATAACTCCTAGAATTTTTTACTTAATTCCTCAAAATATGGATAATGAATATGAATAATGGATAGTGGATAATGAAAATTAATAACTTGCCATATAAAGGTGTAAGAATATAACAAGGGGTATTGTTACAAGAAGATAATAAAACTATAGAAACAAAACAGTTTATCAATATTGTATTAGAAATCAAATAAGGAATGTTTGTATGGGTGTGAGTGTGTTTGATATTTCTAGTCTGTATTGTTAAGTTTCAATCATGATTCAGCAATAAAATTTATTTTCCCAGAAGTTATTCAAGAATTCCCAAGCATCATAAATCTAAAAAGATAGATAATCTTTCACAGATTTGAACCCCAAATCCTCCCAGAACTACCTCATTTTCAGCAAATACAGCTTTGCATTATAATTTGTTTTATGTGGGACTATTTAAAATGAAATGAATTTTAATGCTGGGATCCATGGCATGTGTTCTGTAATTATATACCATCTTAATGATAAAATTATAACTGATTTCTGTAATGGGTGAGAGTAAGCTTTGTAACTATTTCATGTATCAATCAATAGGACACCAGTGAGAAGAAAAATTCCAAGATGATAGAAACTACCTTAAAAAATGTATACATCTATTTCATTTTCCTTGACTCAGTCTGATATTTTATTGTATTGTATACTCATTAATTTAAAGGGAATTTTGAAATTCAGATATGAATTATTTTAATTTTCTTATTCATATGGAAATGAGTTAAAATATGCTGACTGTGGATGTAATGGAATTATTCTTGGTTATGCCTCAAGTAAACCATTTATCTCAACTTAATATATCTGGGTGAAATAGCAACGGTTTTAATTTCTATATATTTTAATTTATGGTAGAAAACCATAAAACAAAGTTAACAATTTCTGCCAAATATTTTCTTTTATTTCAAAGAGAACTGAGACAATTCTGTGATATATGTCATTAATTATGGTTTCTGCTTAATTTCCTTCATATACATTTTAGAAGTTCATATAAATGTCAAATTAACTTTCATAAACTTGTTATCTAATTTTCATATCTTACATGTGTATAAATATATTTTAATTTATTTTTGATTAAACATATTTTTATTGAATTCTTATAAGACTTAAAGATAAAATATATAACTCATGAATTGTTAACTGTCACTGATTCACTTGGTAAATATTTCAAAATTTACTTTTGAATGTAAATATTTCATATTTCTAATCTTACTTTATTGGAAACAGTTTTAATCAGTAATTACATTTAAATACTAACTGTTATAGATGCTTACTTCCCTAAATTTCTGTTGTTCAAAATTGCTAAACTCTCTACTTGGACTGTAATAAGAGGTTGAAATCAAACTATTTTTTTGAGAAATAAGTGTGTAATCTGTCAAAAGTATATCTGATATCAACATATTTGCTCTATGAGAATACTGTGAGAGATTTTAGATTTTTACTTATTTTTTATGTAATATAACATCAGTGTAATCTCCTATTTCATATTAACATATTTTCAACCAAAATTGATAAATAATTAAAGTAAATAAAGTATGATTTACATGCTATTTTACCTTTCACTCTGTTAACATCTTGACTACTCCTGTATTGTGGTAGCTAAGTATAAGTACATATAATGGGAAATCCATTGGGCTTGGCATCAAAATATTCCAAGAAAATAATGTGAAATTAGAAAAACTGCAAAACTAGATCCACTGCTAAGAGAAATTACCTTGATCCTTATTTTCATCATCCACAGCATTAATTTTAAAATAAAATTTAATGATGACATAGCTTGAGTTCTCCAAATAGCAATTTATAATTTTAAATAACTTTCCACATACACTGGAAATGTGAAAAGGATTTACATTTTCTATGCAGGCAGCAAAGTTCAAGGATGTTATAAAAATAACAAGACAGAAGTATGTTTCTCATCTAAAAACCATTTATCAAGCATTTATAATATGACTGTGTCTTTAAGCTGTCATGTGTATTTTTAAAAATTCTGTCTACTGAGAAGCTGTTGGTTTATAACACTGTGTAAAGGTTAGGGGTAGAAGTTTACAGCTCTATGAATGTATGTTATAACAAACCCAGCACCAAAGATAATAATCCTCCACCATAGTGTATTTTCCTTCCCCTGTTTGCTTTCACACCCACTCCACTCCTTGTAGCCTTAGTTCTACAATCAAACTTCAAGGGTTTGTTTCTGTCTTGTCCTTTGTTTTATCTGTATCGCACATATGAGTAGAATGTTGTAAACACTGCAGAATTAATAATGAACCCTGCTCTCCGTCTTGAAATAGTCCTGTCTAGAGGGATGAGTAAGCACAGAATTCAGAATGACAGTATTTGATAGAGATAGTTTTAGATATTAGCAAATCCATTGATTGGCTATCAAAAACCTCCAATGGGATTTAATGGAACTTTAGACCTTATAAAATAAAACACACACACACACACACACACACACACACACACACACACACACACACACACACCATTTTTGTTGCCTTTGGGAGAAGGATCTTTATAAAACAATATTTCTTGAAAAAAAGACTAATGTTGGCCTTAAATCTTCATTTTAATTTTCAACTTTCAAACAACATGTTTATATTATAATCAATAGCCCTCAGTATTTAAAATACTTACAATGTTCTGATTAGGATCTTGAACAAACTAGAATCTGAACTTTATCCTTTAATATCCAAATAGTACAATTTAGATTATATTTCCTTAGTAGTAAATGAAACAAAACAAAACAAAATATTACTTCTGTTTTAGCAATGGAAGTCAAATGTTTAAGGGAAAAAAAGTCAGTTCTCTTTATAAGATCAATTATTTTGCATTTGTACAAGAAGCATGACAAAATAAGCAAAGGGATATCTAAATTGTTCACAATGAATGAAATTTTTTTCACCTAAAAAACTAGAAGTAGGAGGGGACCCCTAGATATGACAAAAGATAGACAAAATTTCTGAACCTGTATCAATGATGAAAAGATCTACTAAAAAGATGAGTAAGAAAAGGGAAATTTAAAAAAAAATATTTTTAATTTCTGTGATTAAATTTCCTTCTTCATCTATGAAATCTATAGTAAAATCGATCAGTTCAAAAGCCTTGGGAATAAGTTCTATTTTTACTGGGTAAATATACTCAGGCAATATTTTATAAGTGATAAAATCTGGTTAAATGTTATCAGCTTTTCTGGAATTGATTGATTTCTAATTGATTGCTAATTCAATTTCTAAAGGTCCACATACTGACAGGCACTGATATAATTTGTGTGCGTGTATTACTGATAAAATTCAATTCTTGCTTCCATAAAATTGATGTTCTAGTGTAAGCATACAGGTTATAAGTTAATGTATAACTTAAGAAAAATGGCAAGTGCTATGGGAAAAATTAAAAGTTGGATAGGAAATATTGATGTGGAAGTCATTGATGTATATTATATTCTAAAATGTCTTATTTATACTTAAGCAGAGACCTGAAGGCATTGGTGGGCTTAGTTTGTGAGCATAAGGAAAAGGTGTTCTTGGCAGGGAAACACATGCAAAGACCCTGAATTAGGGATTTCCTCGCATGGTACAGGGATATTAAGGAAGTTTATAATCCAAAACTGTCTTCAAAGATAGTGGAAATGGGAAGAATAAGAGTTAAAATATTAGGAGGTATAAAGAAATAGCAGAGGGATAAATCAGAAATATCTTGGAGGCTAGTACAAGAACTTTAGAAAACAACTTATCAACGCTGATCATGCTGTACTTCTATAACATAACATGTATCTCCTGAAATATCAGTGACCTAACTCACAAAATATTTTCTTGTTTTCTTTCAGAAAATCTTATAGCTAATGATCTTGCAGAAAAGAAAAAGTAGTTCTTGGAACAATATTTCATAGTAGATAAGATGATATAAGATCTAATACACAAGCAGAGGAGCTGGCCTTAAGTAGATTCAAGGACAGCATTTGTGATCAGAATTTGCAGGTGTGTGAGTGCATATTAGGTATGTGGGTGAGGAGGATTGCATGGGAGTAGATGGGAGTTCTCATGAGTATTCCTTTTTCCCCAGTGACTTTGGAAGCTGTTATCATCTGAGACTGATTGGAAGAGAAATTAGTTGCTTAAGGAGAAAGAAACTGAGAAACTGACACGTGGAACAGAGAGCAAGTGAATGGATTAGGGAGACAATAGGATTGCTGTAGAATTTTAAGTGTCCATTTAATGTTCATAGCCTGGTATTTAAGATGAGAGCTGGCCTGAGTTTGTGAGATTTTCTCCAGTCACATTCAGTTGCACGGCTGTGAAAATTGAGTAAACACTTTGGGCTGTTTTCCAGGTGAGTTAACTGAAGAGGAAACTGCGTATGAGGCTAACAGGTAAATGCAAGTGGCACAACCTTGATACCAGTATAGTCTGTTTAGGTATGTTTATTTCCTTATTAAAATCTAGAGGAACAACTGTGAAAAGGAAAATACAAATGACATTATAAATAAATCAAGGTTTTAAGGATTATATCATCCCAACACAATGTATACCATTGTAACTAGTTAATACTGTGTTGCTTATTTGAAAATTGCCAAGTACATCTAAAAATCGTAAGAAAAATATAATTCTGTATGGTGATGGATGTTAATTAGACTAATTTTAATGTTCAGTTCTGTTATGTGTGTGTGTATCTCAAATCATTTTGTTGTACATCTGAACAAATACATCATTTATAACTCAATAGATATTATACTGAAGGTAAAGTTTAAGAAAATTGGAGAAAATAATTTCATTCATTTTTCTACTGTTTGACAGTAGACTCTACTTACCATGTGGTTTATGCTTTATGCTTCTGGATATACAGATAGCTACATAGGGGGGAAAATCTGAAACAGTTTTATGTGGCAGCTATTTCTAATTTCTTTGAAGACTAGCATCGTTGAAACCCACCCATGGTCTTGTCAGTCATTTTATTTTGCACATGGCATATTTAAAAGAGAGAAATATATCTGGCAATATACTCCTTGAATCATTACTTTATGGAGCATCATTTGCCAAAGCTAAAAAAAATACGTAAAATCGATAATGGCTGCTAGCAGATTTTCTGTTGGCTTATTTGCAGAATTCTGACACATAACATTGGTTCCAAACACTAAACTTCAAAACTTTTCATTACTGGCTTATGCTTCTAATTCTCAGCTATGATAACAGTTAGCTGTTACCATAATTTAGTATTTTATTATTTGCATTACCTTATTCATATTCTTTTCTTATTGATCCCAATTTTATAATGTTTTCATATAGTTGTCCTAACATGCTTCAACAATAGATAAGAATTATTGATAAGAAAAAGTGATATAAAATTTGTGATACTATGTTAATATTTATAATGGAAATGTGATGAACAAATACAATTCATTTTATATTTCTTCTAAGTGAAAGTTTGTATTTTCCAGTGCAGCTGTATCTTGTTCTAGCAAATGTAATGTAAGAAAAAGTGATATAAACCACCTCTTGGTCTGGCATTACATATATCCCACATAGTAGCCTGCTCCATCCTTTCCTCTTCTGCTATAATCTTGGATGAGAATTAGCTATCACAATAGTACAGTGTCAAAGAAACTCAATCTCTTAATAATTTCATGGAGAAGTTCCTCTAAAATAATGTCTAGTCTCTTTGGACTATGAAGTAATTAGCAATAAAATGTTTTATGCTAAGACAGAGTTTTGTTAGGCAGATTTTATATTCACTTGTTTGTAGGAATCCAGCTTATGTCATAATTAGTCCCAAACTAAAATAAAATATTACACTGGAGATCCCAACACATGACAAAATTCCTGGTTAATATTTTCACCGTTTTTCTTTGGAGTTTTTCTTAAGCATTTATTTATTTATGCATACAAGAACTGGGGTGTAGGCCAGATGTGCTGGAAGTGAGAGGATTCATCAGAGACAGAGTGGGAAGCAGAACAGGTAGATCTACTGTAATATACTGCTGAGGGGAGCAGTGGGAGAGGCAGGAGAGCTCTGCTGCACCACGTGGGAAGCTCCCTGGACAGGGATGGAACTTGTGCGGATAGCTTCCTAGTGCTAAGACCTAACCCATTGATCCACCAGGGAGGCCTTCTTTGGAGTTTTTAAAATGTGTATGGGGTTATTGTTAAATATTGCATAAATTCACTTATTAATGAGACATTGATTTTAGACTATCCTAAATAGTTTAAATGCATTAATTTATAAGACCCCACCAGCAATCTATGAAGTTGATGCTATTATCATAACCATTTAATTAGGCAAAGTGAACTTTCATACTACTGTTAGAATACATTCCTTTCACCTCCTTTTGGGACAAAATGAAAGAATCTTGATGAAAGTATTCTAAATGAAGTAAGTACAAAGAGCATAATTGCAGTGTGGTTTTACTAATTTGTGGAATATAAATAACCAAAGAAAACAATCTGGCAAAATATAAGAAAACTACTCTGATTCTGAAAAAATAGTGCGGTTTCAGTGAGGAGCATGAAAGGGAAAATGGGGGGTAGTGTGATAGTGTAGGGTATTTGAGCTTTGGCTGAGGGTGAGTGAAGCATGTGCACATGTTGAAGTGTGATTCTGGTCTCCCAAATTATATAATTACGTAAATTTTTAGCAAGTTATAAAATTTGACTAATTAAATAGTGAACAAAAAGAATATATTTCTAGGAAATGGAGTAGCTGGAACTGAAACACGGATAATCTTCCTTGAAAACATGAGCTTGTAACTACTAAAAAAACTGAGAGGATATAAATGTGCCTATGAGATTTGCTTTGAACATACTATCTTCTTACAATTTTCTATGTATCTTTTCACATTGCAATCTTTTAAAATAGATGTATTTTACATATATTCTCTGCTATCAATGAAAGTAGCAATAACGATGGCAATAATAATCACATAATCACAATAAGAACAAAAAACACTTGACTATGGCATGCCAGTATTTTTAGGATTTTTAGTATGTATATTTGCACACTAGTATCTGTGAAGTTAACGTGATAAATAATTTGTGCTTTTAGCAATAAAGTGGCTCCTTCTTGGTTTTATTGAATGCCTTTCATCATCAAACAGAAAATACAATTATGACTAAAATGAAAATCATGCATACAAAACTTTTTGTGTGTAGACACAAATCTATGCCTGTTTTATACACGTACATCATTTAACTGTAAAACAAAATGAGCAATAGGTCTCTCCAAATGATATTCACAATTTTTAATTAAACCTTTATTAATTATACTCAAAATGGTAGTAAAGAATTCTAAAGCCTTAAACTATGAAGCAAAATAATACTTGAATATTTTATATCCAGCTGTTTTAAATTGGAAACTCAAGTTACAGATTTTACTAGCAAACTTGCTGACGATGTAAGAATTTTCTGATAAGTAGATCAGACAACTTGCTACATGTTGCCATTTGAAGAGGGCCAGGACTTTTTAGTCCTCAAATACCTTCTCACTGATTTAATTCAATGCCTAAATGCCAGCCTTAAATTTTTAAAATGACAGTTAAAATTTTTTTAAATGTTTTCTGGAAATGATAACAGTATAAGTTATTGTCAGCCACTTTTCAGTTACATTATTAATAAGTATTATATTATTTATAAAATGAAGCTAGATCATTATAATATAATGGATAGAATCTTTTCTTCCTTTTATCATAGCTTGTCTTACATTGTCTTTCCCAATGTCTATCAAAATAAATACCCTCAAAACAGTAATAAATATGGGTTTACACATACATATTATGCATCTATAGTGCAAGTCACTTTCAGTAGAGCCATAAAATATCTGAACTATAGGTTACCTGGTAAAAAGACAGCCTTGGGTTAAATGTCACAGTAAGCATCTCCAAACAGGAGGATCCTGGCTATTATTGCAGATTTCAAAGTAGGAATTAATATTAAAGCAAGGATTAAGCTACTTTGAGAATAGAAATAAATGTGGCAGTAAACTATATTTATATGCAAATGTTTTGTAGAAATGATCTTCATGGTGTCATTCTAATGAATTTTAGAAATGAGAATGCTACATCTATCAGCAAAAGAAAAACAGACCCAAGAATTTTTATTTGACCTTTATCAAATTCTCAAAGAACAGATTATGTCTGATATAATTTATTTTTGAAAAAAAAAAGAAAGTGAAAGAAATTCTACAATTTTGTCAGGCTAGTGAAACCTTGATAACAGAGTCTGACATGCTCTGTAAAATAAAACATGATAGTCCAGACTCAGTATTGAACATGTGTATTTCTAATCCAATGTATTCATAAACATAATCTTAAAAAAATCAAGCCTGCTGGAAATGCAACTTGTTTAATATGGGACAGGCATGTATTCCAGAAATGTTTATATAGAAAGCACCCATTTAAATTATCTTGTAATTTAATTGAAGTTAACTGTAATTTCTTTTCGTTTATTCAAAGATGCAGAAGGGCTATCAGTGAGAAGGCACTTTCTTTGTGTGAGGGAATACAACTGGTACGGGGCATTGAAAGTATTTCCTTTCTGAGTTACCACCTCTCTCGCAACAGATCACATAACGAATTTGACTATATCATCAGTTAAAAGAAAAAGCTTCATAGGAGTATCAGATGCAGAAGATTTTGGGGTTTTTGACTTTCCCTTATGTCCCCAGAGAGAGGCATGCTGGAAGCAGGGCACCCTATTAGATATCTGCTTTGTTTTTGCATTCCTGGGGGGGCTGTGTTTCTTCCTATTGCTTCCTATAGTCAAGCACGATGAAATATATTGTCAGAGGAGGGAAACATAGACTTCTGGGATTCAAGCAAACTTGTTTTCAGTGCCTTAGGTTTAGAGGAATTGTGTCAGAATCAACTACCTGATAGCTGTGGATCGTAACAAATGTATTAGTATATTTTAAACCTTGTATTTTACCTGAAAAAATTGAACTCAGAGATGTAAATTATTATGTCCAAAATCACACATGTAGTAAGTCTCAAATCTATGATTTTAAAATTCATAGAGTTCTTCTCCCATTTTATATTATTTCCTAATCTGAATCTGAATCTAATTGAGACTATGGAATAAATAAAATTTTTTGTCAAATTGTCTTCATTTTTACACTATTTAAGTATCTTATTTTGTACAAAGCTTTATTCACACACACACATATATATACATACACATATCTATATAAATCTGTATATGAATCATATATATTCCACCTCACATGTGATATGTATATAAAATCAATATTTATATAATCATACACCTCTTCTGTTGTTAAATTCATTGTTAATTGTCCAAAGTTTTACAAGAAAATATATAAAATTTATGCACATTTAGCAATTTCAAAAAACACAGAAAGAATGTAAAAAAGAAGCATGACATGATTTTTAAAATCCGCATATTAAAGCCAATAAAAGCTATACTATAGTTTATGTCCGTTTTCAAAATTTGTTTATTATTCCTCATAATAAAACAATAGCATTAAGAGTCAAACAACCCAAAGCTGGATCATACAAAAATTAACTGGAACAAATTCAGGAGGTTACAATTGAGAGATGATTTTATTGTAACAGGAATATTCAGTAAAACTGATTTAAAAATACAATGATTTGGTAATCTAGCGATGGTTTGAAGAGTAAAGTAGTCTGCAACTATTTGACCAAGTTGGTTAATATTCTGTTAATCAGGCCAGGGTCAAGGGTTAACTCACTGGAGAACAGTTAGCTCCACTCTGTTTCACCATAAGGAACTGTGCTGGTAATTCTCATCAGTCACTTTGCAAATGCATGACGATTACAAGGAAACAATGACATAGAATGCCAAGTTCTAACCAAATATTGCTACTATCTATTATAATTTAAATGCTGTATCCTAGATATTATTGATGTTACCTTCATATATAAAAGAGTATGTTTAACCACAAAAGTAGTTGTGAATGAGCGAAAATATTTGTTTCCTGTTATTTGATGTCACAGAAACATAAAATTAAATATCAGATGGAGCCACTTGTTTATTGTTATATATACTTGGGGAGAATTTAGATTCCAGATTGAAGATATTGCTCATCTTTTCCACTATTAAAACTCTTGATATTTAGTGATAGATAGCAGAGAAGATTGAAATCCTTTTGATGATCTTCAACTAGCTTGTTGCTGTTAATCTTAAGTCCCCTACCAGGACTTCTGTTGCAATATTTTAATAAAAGGATATTGATTCATTATTACAAATTTCACTCTAGCTTCACTGGAACTGCTAGCATGATGCAAATCTACTTCATTTTATGCAATAGATAATCTATGTAAAGTTGAAACAAATTCAAATATTTACAATCATAACTTTATAGACTATTTTGTTAAGGGCTAGGAGACTTTAATTTCCTCAAGGAAATGAAATTTCAGGAATTCAACAAAAGTTGGTCTATACAAGGACTAAAATTAAGTAAGCATACTTGTGTTTTCTTCTGTCCATGAATACACAGGTTCATATGAAACAGAACCAAAATCCTAATTATGTCTTTAGCCTAATTTTCTCATAAAAATTGTTGAATTGTAAATGAGATAACACCATCTATTTCTACCAAAATAATGTTTACTCCAAAAATATTTTGTAGGTTACTGGAAGCTTTTCAACCCTATCTTTCTTTATCTTTACTATAAAAGAGAATGCCTTTTTTGTTTTTCAAAAATGTCCTCGAATCCTGGAATAAGAATTTTTACTTTATTTTTATTTTTGCATACAAGCTGGGGTGCAGGCCAGAGGTGTGGGGCAGAGAGAGGGTTCACCAGAGACAGAGTGGGGAGCAGAACAGGCAGATCGACTGAAATACACTGCTGAGGGGAGCAGCAGGTGAGACAGGAGAGGTCTGCTGCGCCATGTGGGAATCTCTCCAGCCTGGCATGAACTTCCACTGCAGTTGCCGACAGCTCCACATGCTGTGCTCAACCCCTTGCACCACCAGGGAGGCCCTGGAATAAGAATTTTGTATTAAAGTTTAGTTTTTTGTCTGGCAAAGTCCTAAAACCTTACAGAAAGCCCTAAATATCCTTTTAGAGGAGGAGTTATTACACCATAAGCAAAGTAAGTCTGTTTGAAACTCCTATATGTTAATTTATCATTTAAACTATGGAATCTAGTGACCCCATCTAAAGAATGATTGCGCATAATTCACTGAGCTATTGATGTTCCCTTTTCTAAATAGAGATGTGCTTCTTTTTTTTCTCCAATTCTAAGAACCATGGTGGAGGCTATTGGAGCCTTAGAGGTGAGGATGGTGTGGTAAGGTGCATTTGAAAGTTATGAACATATATACCTTGAGTATATATAGTGTTATATATTATCATCTCAATAAAATACATCATAATAAAAGATAATTATGTACAATTAACCTCAAGTTACCACTGTGTTTCTTAATTAATGTCTAAGGTATTTTCCAACATTCATAGAAACTTCTCTATCTTCAAACCTAAGACAATCCTTTCATTATCTTTTCATGTCTGAAAATCTAGTTTCTTTTGTCACTGGGAATATTAGATTAATCACGGGCCACTCACATATATTCCCACCACTATATAGGTCTGTCACTTACTTCTATACCTATATGTTCCAGCTTTTTTTTCTGTTATTAGGGATTTATTGTCTCTACTTTGATCTAAAACCAGCTTCTCCCTTTGATTACTAGATCCTATCCCCTCTGTACTATGCAAAGTATAGTCTCAGTAGAATTTTTTCACCACATTAATTTTTTTCATCTACATTACCAATACTTGCCTCTCGATTGGATAATCCCCTCACGTCCACAGCATCTGCTCTTTTTTTTTGCATCTTAAAATTTCATAACTCGGAATCTCTCTTCTAAGCTGAAGAAAACATATATTTAATTGCTTACACTTTTCTAATTGAAAATTCACTTTTTTTAAGTTTTATTATTTATTCATTATTATTTGTTCATATTAACTATTTATTTATTTGCGGTAACATGGATTTACATCCCTGTATGTGACTCAGAGGACAGGCTCACACTTCCTCAGGTGTACATCAGCACACCCACGCACTCCAGAACACCCAGATCCCTTCATCACACACCACTAGGCTCCTTTTCATTTTGTACTTTAAACCAGACATACACAAAACCCGAGTCCTATTGCCCTTTTTTAAAATCATACACATCAGCACCACCATGTTCTCTTGCCTTTTATTTGACTTCAAACAACTCTCTTGGTGTCTGCTTTTGACCTGAAAATCTACCATCAACCTGATGATCAGAAAAATTGTCTAACAGTGTCAAAGGGAACACAGCTTCTCAACATCTTTGACGACTTCCCCTCCAACTATAATACAAGACAAAGTTTTGCTGTGGCTTGTTTTAGTCCCAACATTCTTTTTTTTTTTTTTTAAGATTTATTTATTTATACATACAAGCTGGGGTAAGGCCAGAGGCGTGGGGTGGCGAGAGGGTTCACCAGAAACAGAGTGGGGAGAAGAACAGAGAGATCAGAAATACACTGCTGAGGGGAGCAGCGGGCGAGGCAGGAGAGATCTGCCACACCATGTGGGACTCTCCCCGGCAGGGCGTCGAACTTGCATTGCGCGCTGCCGACAGCTCCACAGCACAGCACTCTACCGCTGCGCCACCAGGGAGGCCTAGTCCCAACATTCTTGTTGGACTGTGTCCCCTACACGTTTACTCCTTTCCTGCCTTTCCTCCAAAATGCTCTGGCTATTTTACTGTTTTTACAAAATGCCAAACACACTCCCACTTTAGCATTTTTACAGATTTTGTTCTTTGTACTTTGAAAATGTTTCGTATGTAATATATATTTCATTTTATTACTTTCATTAGATCTCCATCAAATGTCACTTTATTATGTATAACAGAGCACATGTACATCAGAACTATTTATCTCCTCGTATCATGTACATTTCTCCAAATAACTTGCTTGTTTTCTATTTTGAAGCAGGCAGATTTCATATTTTGAATTTTCACTTATTTCAAGTGCCTAAGTGGTGTCTGACACATATTATAGTGTCAACATAAATATTTTTAATGGATGGATGCAATAATATTGGGCAAGTTTTGATTTGCTAATCTTTACCAATCTAGTGTGAAGACATCAAATAACACTGGTCAACAAATTTTTACAAAGTCATACTACTGAAATAAAATTAGTCATTTCCTATCAATTTATATGTGCTCAATACAAATATGATAGTCAAATTCTAATTTTGGCCCTAGTTTTTTTTGTAATCTGCAATAAATTGATGTTTACATCATGATGTTTACATCACTTATTATATTTCTTCACTTGTCTCTTGTACAGCTTCAGGAATAGAATAGATGAAAGACGGTTTCCATTGTGCAAAAGCACAGCTTTAAGACTCAGTTTCAAAGAGTCTAGAAATAGTCTCCATTCTTGCGGGTCATGAGTGATTTCTAAGGCATTCATGAGGCCCTCAATATCGGAACAGAATACCAAAGTCCTTTCCTTTCTGAATAAAGGCTCCAACTGCTGGTGGTGCTTTCCATAGAAAGTAATTGTGACATCTTTTTCTAGAAGATTCCATTATTGGAGCCTTGATCCTAGCAATTCTGCCTTGTTCTTGGATAAGTCCAAATCATGAACCAGGTCATTGAGTTCTTCTGTGTTAGTCTGTGTGGGGTTGATGATGCACCACTGTGAAAATCTGGATCACTGCATGCTGATGGAACAGGAGAAGAACAGGTCGGCTCACCCTTGTCCTCATCAGGTGAATCAAGAGAATATTCTGCTGGAATTTCTAGAAGAGGAAGTCGCTTACCATGTGAAACTGGTCTCAATGCAGACGGAATGTTTGGGTAGGCTATTCTCAACTTCTTTTGCTTTGTTATTTCACTAGAAAGAGGAGGAACCAAGCAGAAGTAACAGTCTTTTATGTGGTTGCTTGGCTCTTTCCAATCCACGGGGACTGCAAACGGCATGGATGGTCTTTTTCCATTAACCACTGTGAAAGCTGCGTTGTCCGTGTAGCACAGCATATATGCGGGGCCCAAGGATTGTCTTGGTCACCAACCTTGCATCTGAAGTCAAGATGAGAAGCCTTCACCTGAAAAGTGATACTTTTCTTCTGGTTGGCAAATGTCACTTCCCCACAAATAGAGCAGAAATTGTCCACGCTATTAATGCACTTTCGAGGCATTACTGTTCTGTATTGTGCCTAAATGGATAAAATCATAACAGTTCTATGGAACAGTAGCTTAAACTGTCTCGCACAATGTCTGAAATATTTTCAATGCTCAACCTTTCCGACAGGGCTTTCTATAGTGCGCTGTTGACGTCAGCTTACTTCAGCAGCCGCCTGGCAGTAGTATTGCTTGATGAGATCAACTCTGGATGATGTGTGCATGATGGTATTATGCAATGTGATGCGACATTACATCATTCTAGGCTGATTTAGGATGTTCTTGCAGTCCTACTGGATAAATTTACATGGTGAAACAGATAAAATGAATTCTATGAAATATCTTCAAAACAAGAGCTAATAAAAAATTTTCAGGGTTATATTCATGTTCAGCACACCAAGATACTACAGATTAGGGCCTTTTAAAGTTAGTCATGGTCTCACTGTTGACCAGTGTAATCATAACTTTCTAGTTATTTTTAAACTCTGAAATAAAGAAAATAATTTAAAACCTGTTAAACTAGCTGATGCAGCTATTTGATATTTTGGGGCCAAAACAATTTTTTTCTTTTAGTACTTGATTATTTTGTTATATTTGGTAACATGTATAGACATTAGTAACTAATAGCAGAACTGATACATAGAACACAAAAAGAGAAGAAAAATAGGAGCAGTGAAAATAGACTTAGTGGAAGATAAGAGATGATGGAGAATAGAGATGACCACAAAGTAAGAGAAAAGTCAAACAAACAAAATTGCTGAAAGTCTGAGTCTTTTTTTTTTAAGATTTATTTATTTATGCATACAAGCTGGGGTGCAGGCCAGAGGTGTGGGGTGGCGAGAGACTTCACCAGAGACAGAGTGGGGTGCAAGTGCAGAACAGGCAGATCAGAAAAACACTACTGAGGAGAGCAGCGGGCGAAGCAGGAGAGGTCTGCTGCACCATGTGGGATTCTCCTGGGCTGGGCGTTGAACTCTCATCGCTGCTGCTGACAGCTCTACATCACAGTGCTTAACCGCTGCGCCACCAGGGAGTCCCGAAAGTCTGAGTCTTTTAGTAGAGGGATTCCTTCATGGTTATTAGATCTTAACATAAGAACCCTATTCAAGATAATATTTGTCACCAAATCTTACAGAAAATATTAGAAATAAAGTCACAATAATATATTTTATCATCATTCGGTGAAAATTAAATGATTTAAAATTGCCTTATTTAATATTCCAAGAAATTTACACTATATTTTTAATGTGCTATATTTTAAAAATCTAGTTAATTTTTGCATGTGTTCTTATACAAAAGGGTTTATTTTATGATATTACTGGCAAAGTGCGACATTATCAAATTTTATTTACGCGAAATTTGTTTTTTTAGTTCTGTTAATAAAATAGAAATTATAGATTTGCATTTTCCAATTTAGTCTGTATTTCTAATCTTGCTATAAAAATTCTCATAATTGTATGCACACAGAAAATTGTGAAATAACATTTATAAATAACCTCTAGGTAAGATGAATATAAATAAACTGGACTGCCATTTTTTCAGTAATGTAATTTGATTATTTTCAAATATTCAGTTATAAATTACAAATAAAGAAAGGATATATAATCTGGAAATATCAAAAGAGAAAAATTAAAGAAAAAGAGACAACTAGGAGAAATTATAGCAACTTTTCTTTAATATATATATTTTGGACTCTCCTTGAACTAAAGTAAGTAGCTAAGCATAAATTTATCTGAATCTTTACTTATATATCACAAAATGACCATCAATTTTCTTGCTCAACTGCCATGTTTATCTGTAGCACATCACAACTATAAGTTGTGCTCAGGTCTTCCTAGCCTGGGGATCACAATTCATCCCATTTGTAGTAGAGGCCAGTTGATGCTTAGATAGCCACTGAAAATGATTTATTTTCAAATACAGTATTTCTGTGTATACACTAGCCTTTATTTTCTTCTTAAAACTCTTTTATTTCTTTCTCTCCCTGGAGTTAGAAGCAACTAGAGAAAATATTCTGAGGGTTCTCTTTTAATTAAGTTCCTTCTATTTAACAAAACGATGATTTTATCTTCCAATCAATCACTTATTTATTATTTAAGATTTTTAAAATTTATTTATACATACAACTGGGATGTAGGCTAGAAGTGTTGGGGATGGGAGGCTTCACCGGAGACAGAGTGGGGTGCAGAACAGGTGGGTCTACTAAAGTACACTGCTGAGGGGAGCAGTGGGGTAGACAGGAGAGGTCTGCGCCATGTGGGTTAGCTCCCTGGTTGGGATCGAAATCATGCTACAGTGGGTGGTGATAGACTGATAGCACTGAAATTTGAACCACTGTGCCACCAGGGAGGCCCAATCACTTATTTGTTTAATGAATGTTCATTAAGTGTAAATATATATACCTGATACTATATGTGTTGCTCTGGATTAAATGGTGAACCAAAGGGTATCTTTGGGTCCACAGTGGTGAGATTCCAGTGCAGAATAGTAGTGGATGAGGTACTTAGACTAAGATGTCAATATTGAATATATCAAGAGAGCAGCAGCAGAGAGTAATTAAATGATTAACTGTTGGTGACGGGAGTATGAAATGAGCGAAAAAACTGAGATAAATGGTTAAATATGTATTGACAAAATTTTCATTTTGAAAAATGCATATAATTCAGGCTTCTATTACCCTAGTAACTGCTTCAGTTGTTCCACTTTCAAATATAAAGTCACCGAGAAGGCATTTCTTATTAGAGATCCCCCCATGTTTCTGACTATATTTGAAGACATTATTACTATGAAACAAATTACCCTTAGCAACATAAAGCAACAAGAAACATTCATTATTTTACAGTTTCTGCTGGTTAAGGATGATGAAATGTTTTGGCTGGGCAATTCTGGGCCAAGGTCTTTCAGGATGTTACACACTGAAGTTGGCTGCTGAGGTGGCAATCTTCTGAAGGTGGGACCATGGCAGGAAGATCTGCTTCCAAGTGACTGTTGTTAAGAGGCCTGAGCTCCCTTCCATGTCGACTTCTCCAGACTGTTGCCAAGTGTCCTCATGATGTCACCACTGTCTTCTCTCAGTGTTAGAGATCTAGGAGAGACAGCAAATCAAAGACCATCAGGCCTTTTACAACCTAGTCTCAGAAGTCACACACCATTACTTCTGCAATATGTGATTGGTTACTCAGTCCTTTGTTAATGTGAGAGAGGACTCAATCATGGGGGTGCTGTGAAGCAAGAGTCACTGGGAACCATCTTGAAGGCTGACTACCATGTACAGGATTGCTTTACTCTTATTTTTGAAATCTTTTCCACTTAAAATCTGGTTCACTTATGATGAATAGTTATCAGACTCAGCATATTTTCAAATCTGTGTAACAGATGGTATCACATCTGTAATTATGTAACTTATTTTAAAGCCCCAATTTCACACAAGACCCTCAGAACTAAACATCTGTACATTTTTTACTTATCATGTAAAATAAATTATGAAAAATCTGTACCTGTTTTAAAATTCACAGGTTGTCTTTTGTTCCTAATGTTAACTCGTTTTCATGCAATGCTTTGAAATTTAAAATGACATTTATTATTTAGAGTTTGCTTTTCCCTGTCTTTTTATGTACTTATGAGGTTATTAATACCCAGAAAGTTATGTTTGCAATTATCAGAATAAATTTCAGGCATCCTGATTCCCAATGCTTAGTTTATACTTAATAACTTGCTAGTAGCTGAATAGTTTTTAATAATTTCATGCTAGTATAAGAAAGGATTCATAAATTTAGCATCAGAGATTTGTAGTCCGGTTATGGTGGGACATTTCACAATGCCAGTAGCTATAAACTTTTCCCTGTATGATCTCTTTCTTTTCATTACACTGGCATTTCAGTTCAGCATTTCAAAGACCTTAAGCAATGAAATAAGATGTCCCTTAAAGAGAAAACAAAAGCAGTGAAAATAGGTGAGGAAATTGTAGTTTTAGAAATATACTGATTTTAAAGTGCTGAAAATAAAATAAAATCTTAGAAATCTATCAATATAATGCGTGTACTGTTTGACATGTTATATTGGGCAAGTAAAAGAACATGGCATCATTAAATTTAGCAACACACAAATATAAGATTTCTTCAATCCTTTAAATCTACTTAGTACAACCATGTTTACAAATATATTTCATTCCCTTTCAAATAAATATGATTTTTCTCATTTCAAACCAGCTTATTGGTGTTAGAAGCATATGCCCAAGGGGTGAAGCACTTCCAGAATTTTTTAAATGAAAATAAATTTCCCAAGCTAGATTCTCTATGAATTTGTTTAAAAGACCATTATGACTGGTATTTATTCAAATTTTATAACTTAATCTATAACTAAGGAAATTCTCATAACTAAGAACATTCAATTTTGATTAAGCTTTGAATGTATTAGCTGCATTGTCTATTAATTTTACATGACTATTACCTGATCGAGGAATTTTGGCGGATTTCTAAATCAAATATGCTATGTACATATAAGTCAACTGTAGCCTCTCTGCCACTTGGGGCCTCTGCATCTATGTGTGTCTGGTCTCTCTATGCATCTCTGAGTGTGAAATAATTGCATGACTGCCTTAAGACCAAGGCCCACATCACAAGGCAGCCGGGGATGCCTAGGTAGCATTTGGCTGATTATGTGGCCATGGTCTGAGGTGGTCTGGGAGTAGCTTGGAAATTAAACCAAGTACCTGCACAGGAAGTCCTCCCTGCATGCATGAATGACATGTCCCCCGCTCTCCCTATAAAGATGATTAACGTTTGTCTCGCCAAGACCCTGGCCTCCTGCCATTGTCACATAATCAATCATGCTGTGTATGTCGCTAATAAATAGCAAGAGGGCTGCTTACTGAGCAGCGGAGTCTTGCCTTGCAAAACTGACCCATGACTCGTCCCTCAAGTGTGTCCCCAGGGATGTGTTGGCTCTTTCCCTGCCACCAGAGTCAACTATTATGAAAGTACTCATTAGATTTAGGAAATATAAGAGACTTTATGAATTATAATAGAATTTTGAATTATGGCTGTATTTTGTCATGTGAATTAATAATATGTAAGGTGGGAAGCCAAATTTTTAAATTGTTTTTGATTAAATATATTACCATCAGACAATTATTGTTAAGGTCTACATAAACTGTAAGACGCTTTATTAAGGTATTTTATGTAAGTAGTTGATGTGATAATAATCACAATGGTTGGTTCATTCCCTTTAAGAAAGCATGCAAAACATCTGGTTTTCCTTTATAAAAGATGGACTTTAAGAGTAAGTACTGTTGGCGGTACTGCTAGTTGAAATACTTGACTTTGGTTTAGATATAACTTGAATGGTACTTCTCAGTGTCACTTGGACATGTTGTTAAAGCAGACATTTTTTGGACTTTACCCAAGAAATTCTGATACAGTTATCTGGCTAAAGGCTTGAAAATTTAAATTTTAACAACTCTAAGTGATGGTGGTGAAGCCATTCTCTCTCTACTCTATATTGTAAGAACCCCAAAGCTAATTAATGTATGAGATATTGCACTCATTTACAGAAGTGAATCTTTTCCTTTTAGGGACAGTATTCTGAAGAGGAAGTTAAATAAGTTAGCTAAAGAACAAATTCCAAGGGAAATATGGAGTCAGTTCCTCAAAATTCAACTAATTTGTCATATTAAATATTAGCTGCCCTCACATTCACAGAATATATTTTAAAATCCCATATCCCAAAAGCATACTAGCTTTATATCGTTGTAGCTCTGGAGTGCTTTGTAAGCAGTTTTTAAGAACATATCAATTCATGAAGTTCAATCTACATTTGTCATTTTTATAGATTAGTGTACTGATCATGACAAAGATAGAATGCATTTAAGTAGACAAAAATCACATAATACAGATAATAAGAAAACAATTGAGCATTTAAAAAATCACATTTTCCCACTGGTTAGTGTTATTTAAGTGATACAAATTTATTTTCTAACCTTTGTTTTAAAATATTTCAAGTATGTTCATTGAGATTGAGGATTTCAGCTAACAATGATATTTCATAAGTGGCTTTTTACATAATTTAAACAAAAATAATATTCCCAGAGAATTAAATTACATATATAACATTTCAAAAGTAAAATATTGTAAGCAATAATTAAGATATTATTTTAGTTTAAGATGTCTTGTAAACAGTAAAATAAGGAAAATTAATATTATCCTGTAAAGGAAAATCTTTATGATCTTTGTATTTCACATATGTGTTGAAATTACTTTCTAAATATTTAAATCACAGTAACAGTCAACTGATATCTACTGCTTGAGCTAATGCTATGAATATTATTTTGATCTATCGTTTCAGTAAGATACCCAATTTTAAATCACCACTAGTTTAGAAATAAAATAATATCACATCTATATGCTTATATGAAATCCTGAGTCTCTACAATAAATTCATAGCTCTCTACAGTAAACCTTTTTGGATTTCACAAAGGTTTTTACATTTTCAAACCTGTTAATGATAAATTTTCCTTCATATCTTCTTTATAATTTTGCCTCAAAGCATGCTTCATCAAAAAGAAGTGTTTACTGTAATAAATACCATTGCTTTGAAATTCAGTTTAGAATTTTTCATACTGCAATTTCTTTTTAAAAAGCATACATTTGGGTATTTAATAATTCCCAGATATTTTCACCATGTATTCATTTCAGTTAAGGAATAATTACAAAGTAAATCAAGCTATGGTGGGACAACAAACAAGATGAATGCTAAAATGCAATTTATATCGCTTAAATCAATTCTCATTAGAGTTACACAACACTACAGATATGAAATTATATGTAGGGCATGTTTAGTGATGCTTTAATGAAACTTCTATCCCAGAATAAATTATAATATGTTGCTGTAACTGCAAATCAATTTTAGCATTATATATATATATATATAAATATATATATATATAGTAATTGAGGCAGATTATTTAAAATGGTTGCCTTTTATCCACACTATTTTTTATTCAACACCACTGTATGATTTGTTAAAAAAAATAATCATAAATTCATTTTAAAGTTATTTTCAATTAATTTGGAATCCTGGAGACAGTGAAAAGCCAATGTTTTTTTAAAATATCAAGTAAAATTGCACTCTATTTTCTAATAACTATTTCAATACTATTTAAAACTTAGGGCTATTTCTCAAAAAATACAGAATTATTGGTCCATATTAGCAATTTAAGAAACTCACTACACATTTTTTTTAATTTCCCCTGAAGTCAGACAAACAAGGAAATTATGAACAAGGAATATACTGATTCATAAAGTATAAAAAGAAATAGAAATGAAAATGGTATAGTTCCAAGTATGTAGATCAAAACTAGGCATATTTTAGCCACCTTGGTCTAACTTTTTTTCTTTGCTTAGAGAAGAGTGAGGGGGACAAAGCAAAAGAAGTGAAGAGTTTGAGGTAGGGAATTCTGTTTTTTTGGTGCTAGAGCACAGATTGAAGTGCCAGCCAGCAGCTCTGCCTGTCCTGCAGCAATTATGTGCCAAACAGACTGGATATCTCACTGAGCAGCAGAGTGGAGGCTCCTTGTAACCATGTTCTGATTTGCTATCTTAGCAATTCTGATGTCTTTCAGGCACTTTTGTGCCTTTTTTTTTAAAAGATTTATTTATTTATGCATACAAGCTGGGATACAGGCCAGAGGCTCGGGGCGGTGAGAGGGTTCACCAGAGGCAGAGTGGGGAGCAGAACAGGCAGATCAGAAATACACTGCTGAGGGGAGCAGCGGTCGAGGCAGGAGGTCTGCCACACCATGTGGGATTCTCCCCACCTGGGCATTGAACTCACATCCCGCGCTGTCAACAGCTCCACAGAGCAGCGCTCAACCGCTGCGCCACCAGGGAGGCCCACTTCTGTGGCTTTTTTAAGTCGGCCTTTAAAGTGGTGTTCAAACTGATTTATTCTGCATAGCAATGCTGATGGAAAGGGATCCAAAGAGAGAAATTTAATTCATCTTAAAATTGGACCTACATAAGGCCTCCCTGGTGGCACAGCGGGTTAAGTCATTAAGTCTCAGAACTATGAAGCTATCCAGCGCCACTGCAGCATGAGTTCCATACCCCACCAGTGAGCATCCCACAGGGCACGGCAGACCTCTCCTGTCTGGCCTACCGCTCCCCTCAGCAGTGTACTTCAGTCAGTCTGCCTGTTCTGCTCCCCACTCTGTCTCTGGTGAATCCTCTCATTCTCCCCCTCACCTCTGGCCTACACCCCAGTTTGTATGCATAAATAAATAAAATCTTAAAAATAATTGCACCCCCATTGGAACTAATCCTTAATAAAATTTGACTAATCTACTAAAAATTATGTTTGTCTTTTTCAAGTGAAATTTCTTCCCAGCTTCTAATTGTTCATTAAATAATATCTGTCAGTGTATCAGTGGCAGTTGGAATTCCTGCATCTGGATTAGCAGGCAACCTTAATGTATAATTATTTTAATAAAAGTAAAATAGTAGAACTATTGAGTTCTTGGGTAGGAGTTTGCTCATTTCTGTATGGATTTCTAGTTTGGAGTATTTGCATTTTATCTTAATGAGAATAACCATGCTGAAATCATGTGTTTAACATGAGATCATTATAAATTTATGAAAAACAACCCACTAGGTTTTCAGTATGGTCTGTTAATACTCAAATTTATTAATTTTATTAAGAAATATTGCTAGTCACTGAATATAATATGTCAGAATCCTAGTAGGAAAATAATTTAGCACCACTTATTCAAACGAAGAGATTTTGACAAAGAGACTACCTCGAAAAGGATTAATGAACAAATTATAGGGTACGCAGATACTAAAAGCAGCAGAAAGTTCTGACCCTTATACTGAAGGGACAAGAAAGTGTCACCAGTGCCAAGTGAGAGCTACAACTCATGTGTGTTTAGAGGTGGGGGACTGGGTCTGCCTTAGGGAAAAACACAAAAGCTTCATCAAATGTTAACTTTTTACCCTATTTACTTCAGGTATAATCTTTAGCATTTTGTTTCCCTATTCAGTCAGCACATGCTCCCTTAGGGGCCTTCCTTTTACCACCTCCCTCAGTGTCCTATTTTATAAGTTCACTCTGAATCACACTTAGCAGGCAAATTTAACAACTTGAGGAAAGGAGGGGGGAGTGGGAGGAAAAGAAAGAAGGAGCAGAAACAGGAGCAACAGAAGGAGAGCAGCAGGAGCTGGAGGAAGAGATAGGGAAGAGAGAAGGGAAAGGAGAAAAGGAAGGAACAAAGAACAAATTTTATGAAGATCTTCCTTATAAGCTCTAAGTTTTATGCTTATCTACTCCCCTTTTTAATATACTATTGCCTGTCTATTTGTGAGGAGAGCAAAATTAAGTGCCCAAGTATATTTTCAGATGTTTCAATGATTTCTTGTTTCATTTTTGAAATTCCCTTTTTGTTACCTTATCACTGAACACTAACTTGACTGAGTAAAGATTAAAAGTTTCAGAAACTTTCATATAACATTCCTCAGATTTTGTTCTAATGTCTTCTGGTATCTAATCATGTAGAGAAATCTGAGGTGAACTCTATTACTTTGGAGAATCATCTGCTTTTATTTCTGGGTAAATCTTAAGATTCTGCCTTTCCTTGCATGTAGGGCTTTCATCAAGGTTAAAGCTTAACCTTTCAGCTATTTTTACTTTGTTTCTTTACTTTTTTCACAATATCTGTTTCTAATTTTAGATTATGATGTACCTTTATGTATTTATGTAGGTTTGTTTCTTTTTCCTAACAGGTATTGAATACTATTCTTTCCCTTCAAAAACAGCAATCATGTGCATATGTGATCTTGGTTGATTTTTAACATATAGTCTCTTCTCTGAGTTATGTTTATATTTAATCTCTTTTTTACATTCTATAATTTATTCCAGATACATCATTGATACTAATGATACTGAGAGGCTGCCTGAAATGGATTGTTTCAACATAGTAGAAAGTTTGAGTTTGTAAAAAGACTCTACATGGTGGAGTCTGTCATTTATGAAATGCCCCTCCTTCCTTTTTACTCTGCCCTATGGGTTTCTTTGTTGCAAACTGTGATAATTTCATTTAAATCATAACATACTAATAACTTCATGAGTCTGTATTATTTTGCTTTCACGTTAAGGTTAAATTTTCTAGTCAGTAATTAAAATGTCCTTTCTCATGAAATCAAAACTCTAAACAATTTACTATTAAATATGGCCAAACATTGGCCATATTTCTGAGTTTCACATGCTACTCAACAAATTGCTATTCAACATTTACTAGATTTGGATTACTTTTTCCCAATTTTTCATTATTCTCACAAATAACTATAATAGTATTCATAATATGGGCCAATTATTTTGTCTAGTGTTCTTCTTAGGTTGATGAACAATCTACGTCGAAATGACCTGTGGTCCTTGGTAAAATGTGCATTCCTGGACACACCTGCTCCCGTGTATGTTCAATAATCATTTAAGCAAGTCAGGTGATTCTAAATGACTACCATTTCAAAACAAGTGAAACTATAGCGCTTCCTATAATGTGTATATATTTTAATCATACATTCACAGTCAGGATGATTTTTGGACTTTTCAACTACTTAACACTTGCTTGTTTTGTGATGGTTTTTTGCTAATTGAGATTATTTCCATTGATAAAAAAGTACTGAGTATTATTTTTTATTTATACACTATACAAATGAATAACAAGCATTATTTTAGAAAACTGTATCAGATAGAAATAGTTTTGACTACAACTAAAAGATAACTAGCAATGGCTGAAATTAACATATCTATTTAAGTAAAATTCTTTCTTCCTTTCCACTATGCCTTCCTCAATATATAACTTTTGATGCTCATAGCTTTCATTTCATGTAGTTAAGAATACAAGGTAACTGGACATTTGTCTTGCATACAGAAAAAAAGAGAAACTAAAAAAAAATTGTTTCATTTTTAATACTCAAATTGGATCCTGCAAAACTCCAGCTGTTTGATACTGTTCTAAACTATATTATGGGAACATCCTTTTTGGTAAACAATGGTAAGGGAATTATAGTTGAGTTTTGTCAACCAACTCACAGTGCAAGCCAAAACCAACTCATATGTTACCATTATCCACGTTCATTTTGTTCTCTTTTACCCCCAACATCCTTCCCCTGGTAGAACTAACTATAAATCTCATCCAGTTCCTGTGTTTGTCCTAAAACTGGAATTTCCTCATCAGTGTGGATATTGTTTCTTAGATTCTAATAACCTATCACCTGAAATACACCTATAGCTTAAAATATCTTTATCTTACTAAATAATACATGCAGTGGTACTTAAGGAAGAGGAAATACTCTTCAGTCCAAAAGGGTCGAGAGCATGAAGTAAGGACTCATCTGAAACACACAATAACATTAACAGATGTGAATGTAAGCAAAACCTGCCCTTTCAGCTAGTATGAAAGTCCTAGTTTTGCTTTTGGAAGAAGTAGAAATGTAACAGCTCATTGTCACTTCCAAATAGGTCATTGGGAAGGATACTTTACTGGCAAGTTGCATGATTTAGCGACTCATTTTCTCTCTCTCTCTCTCTCTCTCTCTCTCTCTTTTTAGCAACTCATTTTGAATTGGTGGAAATTGGACTTATAAACTATTTCAGGGATTGAACAATTACATGCTGTTTTAGGCCATACCTGATGTTCCATATTGATGAGAGTTCTCTCAAAACTTTCAGTCATTTTTATGTGTCTCAAAACACAGCTAGGATCTTATATAAACAGAGATTTAAATCTTAAGGTTTTATGTCACTTACTGGGGTCTGGGTTCTGCCTATATGTTAACTCACAGGTTCATCGCCACTGCCTTGGCCAGGATTTGGGGTCTAATCCTGAAATTTACATTTCCAAAAGCCAGAATCCTGAGGGATAAAATCCTATAAGTCCAAAATCCTGGTGATCACAATCCTGAAAAATCAAAATCTCAAAAAGAAAAAGGAGGGAAGACCCAAGAAATTCTTCAGAACCATCTCTAGGTCTTTGGAGAAGGACACGTTCTCTGAGAGGCATCTATGAACACGGACACTTGATGTGTTGCATTTGGAGAGTTTCGGCACAGTCTCTGGTGCTTGTAAGGAGCATGTGGGCACCCGAAACTGGCCAGCAGGTGATTATTTCACTGTTGCCAACAAGAGATGTTCTCTTTGAAACACCAATGAAAATAAATCTCTCTGATGTCTTCTTTTAAAGAGAAGCCACCTCTTGTACCAAATTTGTGGAGGTCCCTCTGCATTGGGCCAACCTCATAGATCTCTTTCATCAACAACCAGAACACCTACCAATGATCAAATTGACCATTTATCCCTAAGCTTTGCCTTTTCTTTCTTTTTTTTAAAGATTTATTTATTTATGCATACAAGCTGGGGTACAGTCCAGAGGCAAGGGGCAGTGAGAGGGTTCACCACAGACAGAGTGGGGAGCAGCACAGGCAGATCCACAGAAATCCACTGCTGAGGGGAACAGTGGGCGAGGTAGGAGAGAGCTGCCGCACCATGTGGAAATCTACCTGGCCTGGCGTTGAACTCGCATCGCTGCTGCTGACAGCTCCATAGTGCAGCGCTTAACCACTGCGCCACCAGGGAGGCCCAGGTTTGCCTTTTCTAACCCCATGGGGATTTTGGGTTTTGTGACTTCAGTATTTAAATTTTCCATCTTTGAGTTTGGGATTTTACTTTTGGGATTCTGGGTCTGAGGGCAATATCTTTTGAGATTACAATGCCTCCAGTACTGGGGTGCTTGTTTTCACATTTTTTCTGTTTGTATTTGACCATACCTTTGGGTTTTCCACAACATTTAGTAGCTTTGTGGTTTCTTTCTACCATTTCCTTTGGCAAAAATATTTTGATAGATAGTGCTTAGAAAAGTTCTGGCTCCTCGATGTATGTACTCTCAAAGCTGTCATTTGCAGTCTCTACTTCCAATAGAATTAGCAAATTTTCTCCAGCTTCCCCAAAAGCATGTAGCTTTTTCAGTCTGGCAAAGTGGAACTCTCAACAAGTGTGACTTCAGCCTTTAAACAGAAGGAGACTTTCTGAGCAAAACTGATTATATTCCTGGTCATCTTCCAAGCAGATGGGCTATTTCCAGTTTCAGTGCATCATCTCTTCTGGAACTTTGCTGACAGAAGTACAAAATCAACAAAGTCATACCAGTATAGTAAATTTTGGCATGATCTCTTGTTTTACTTTATGCTACTTCCTCAAAATTATAGTATAATGTTTATGTGGTCTGTATCCTGGTATTTGCAACAGGCGATCTTGATCAAGTATTTTTCCATTACATAATAGAGAACTGAGTGATTTTCCAAAGTGCAATAGATACTCTTTCCCACTGCTTAGCAGAGCAACCCAGTTTCGTTAGTTTGTTTCATTGCACAGTACTTTCTGAGTGCCTTTCTATAGTTAGGGGAAATTTTCACTTTATCTCTCCAAGGTATAGACTAGAACATTTATTTCCCCAGGCTTCTTTGCAGCAAGGGCACAAGCAGGTATTGCAGACTCTGATAGTCATATGCCCTGCAGCTATGTGAAGTTAAGAAGAAGAAGAAGAAAACTAAAACAAAACAAAACAAAACAAAAAAAAAACAGTCAGAAGGAAGGTGAAAACTGAAGCCCACCAGTGCTGGGGGAATCAGTTGCAAGATTGGATTCCTGATGCAGAATGGCTTGTTGCTTGTGGCAGTAGCAGCTGCTGAAAATTATGGTCATGGCAGGACTATTGAAAATACTGGAGCTTCCTGGCTACTGCATTCACTGTGGGTGGTGGGTGGCAAAGGCATTGGTGACTTCATGCCAGTTATGCAAAGTAGATTTTGTCAAGATTTCTAAAACCTGGCCTCAGGCAAGTTTTTCCAGTCTTCCCAAAATCCAGTAAGATAACTAACTCCCTTTCCTATTTTGTACTTCTTTTCTATTTTATTCCCTTTTGTTAGTCTCAGGGTTGCATGAAATTTAGGTCACAGGCAGCTAGAGGAGCATTACATTTTAATAAAGGGCATGCTTGAAGCAACATATATAACTAATAGATGAGAGTATAAATTTATTAATTTAGAGAAAGTTATCTGTGTATGTCCCTATATGTTTGTGTGTGTATATACCATTAATCATATCTTCTAAATACCATTGAGTTTCTATTAAACGATATCAAATACAGATACACATGTGTGCACACATGTACACACATCCATGCTCTCGCATAATATAAAGAGATAATTATAAACTTGAAACTAAATTCTAAACAAATGAATACAAAACATTTTTGTTGATTAAGATAGACCACCTTGTTAAAAATAAAAGTAAATTTTGCTTTAGACAAAAATGATACTCTATTCTTATGTCCATTTTTACTACTAAAATATTTTAGAAGGATATGTTCTATGTTCTATATCTATGTCAAAGAAAATATAATGATGAAGATTATTGTTTTAAAACAAATGGAGCAAATACAAATTCTTACTAAGTGATATATGAAAACTATTTCAAATAACCGATTCCAATTTATTAGTGCTCTCATTTTTTATAAGGCAATCACATTAAAGGATGGGTAGATAGACGATAGACACATATATAAACATAAAGCCTCTCATATGTCTGTGTGAGGTAATTTATACTTAACTACTTCATATATAGATAGATAACTATGTGTGTGTGAATCAGAAAGAAGGGGGACAAATTTGCAAATTTCTCACATGATTGTCATAATTAAATCTTACATTGCTTGTCATAATTGTTTCAATTCATCATTTACTCAACAAATTAAAGAACTAAGGGAAAAAATGTATCCATGGGTATTTCATATGAGTAAATTCTAAGACTATTTACTTAAAGTTAAAAAATATTTCAAATGTCTTTCATTTTTAGTCATTAAAACCACATAATCTGTCCCATACATTACTTTTCCTCTAACCAAATTCCCTCCTATACATGTCCATCATTTAAACACTGCATTTTTCTACATTTGTGAAGTGATTACTATAATCAGCTAAGACTAGTTAAAGCTATGCATTCATTGCTTCATTAAACTTTTGTGCATCTTACCAGTGCTAGATGATTCCAGTGCTGTTGTTTGGTAATTTCACTGTCAGCATATTTAAAAAATGACTTCAATAGCTTTCATCGCTTGTTCTTCACTGATTTTCCAAACTTTGGTTACTAAGGTTATCATTCACATAGCCATACATGTCATCTGATCATCCTAGCTTTCTAAAATCTATCTTCTACTTCTTTTTGTTCCTCATATTTCATATTAAAGTTTCTTGGTGAAGACTTAATAGATCATATCTAAAGGGTCTTTATAAAAATACATTTTATTTATTTCTGTAGATTTTGAACACTTGAGGGTGAGGAGAATGACAGCAATATTTCTCTTTATAATCATCTATAGGATCTAGAAAGTTAAATGACAGAAAAGTTGCTGTCAAACTTTAATTTTTCAGGAAAAAGATAAAAATGTACTCATCAATATATAATGTATACTAATCATGTATTTATGTAGATCTTGTTACTGAAGTGTAGGTATCTTGGTTAGGGATCTTAATCTTATTCATATACATTTTAGTCAGTAAATATTGGTGTAACTAACACTGTTCCCTCCACTCAGTAAATTGGAAAATTGTTATAATGTCACGAGTCAAGCTTAAAGAATTAAAATTTTCCAAAAAGAGGTTGGGGAAAGTTGAGCAGCACTTGACTATTTCTGAGTATATTGTTGAAAAAAATAAATGTTGACAACCCTCCAATTCCATGGCAACACCTAATTTGATCCTGTTAGTATTTTATTGTCTTATGTTTTGAATTCAACCATTGCAATTTCTTAGGTTTTTTCATTTGCTTCTTTTCAACCTTAAAATTGTACTAGAACACAGAAAATAACAATCTTACCATCATTTTGACTTGAAATGGACAAAGTTAAGCCAGATTACCTATTTATTGGAAGTGTATTATGTGACAACTATTAAAATAATTTTATTTTGTGGGAAAAAATAAATTTTCTATAAATATGAAATGACTTTTGAAAAAAAATAGCATTAGAGAATAAATTATAAAAAGAAAGTATAGGGCCTCCCTGGTGGCACAGGGGCTAACGTCTCTGTGCTATCAAGCTATCCCCAGCCACTGCGCCAGGGAGCTGACCCGCATGGCACAGCAGACCTGTCCTTGTCCTGTCTTTCCTGCTGCTCCCCTCAGCAGTGTGTTTCAGTAGCTCTTTTTGTTCTGCTCCCCACTCTGCCTCTGATGAATCCTCTCACCTCCCACACATCTGGCCTATACTCCAGTTCTTGTATGCATAAATAATTAAAAAATAAATCTTAAAAAAAAGCTAATATGAATATGGCATTTTATTTATCATCTTTAATTTTTTGTTGTAGAACTAAAAAGAGGAGAAAAACAAAAACATTGTCCTGTGCTTAGTAAGAAATGTGCATATTTATCATATATTAAAACAGTTTCTACCATATTTGAAGTGTTTATAAACCTATTACTTTACCTCTTTGACTCAGGCTTACTGCCTACTAGCTGGGAAATCATAACTAGAATATTTGGCTTTTATAGACATAGGAAATATCTTTTCAGGCTTGTCTTCCCTTAGCGTCACTTATTGGCAAGAAATGAAATTGAATTTGAATTGATCAACACTATAGACAGACATAAAAAAGGGAAATATTAATAATAGCTTAGCAGATATCCTTCATATTATGACCGTGAATATAAATAGTTGTGTTGACCCCTACATGCCAGTGAATGAGTTAGCTCCTCTAAAGTCCCACCTAATGTTAAATTTAATCATAATGTAAAATCAAAACACTTTGTTGGGGATTTTTGTGGGCCTTTGTTGCTAGCAGATCTAAGTTCAGTTAGTTTATCCAGAAACACTAAATCCTACCTCTCCACTCTGCAAGAAACTCAAGGAAGTAAACAACTCTGGATAGGCACATACAAACACAGAAATTTTAAATGATACAGCAAGATTATAGTGATTATTCATTGTTTTGATGCTTGATACCAAAACTTAAGATTCTTGCATGACTTTGTTAAATCCATTCAGGGGCAGATTGAATAACAATAGCAACAAATCTAAAAATTAACTATATCACAAAATCATACTTATTTTTATTATTCTGGTTTTGTATACTTCATTATATTTATCATAACCATCAGTTCACTTGATCGTTCTGAATAAATGTGAAATAAATGTAGGAGAAATAACCCATACCATACCTTATTCATTATTACCTGGTATTTATACCACTAATCTGAACCTCAGAAGCTGTAATTTTTTTGAGCTACTCAGGAATTTTACATGCAACTTAAAATTCTGTACCCAAAAAGTTAGTATTTATTTTTGATTTCCATAATTCCTATTTTCTATACACGCAGAGTAGAAAATTATGGTCTCCCATCATATAAACTGTTCTTTCTAAAACATATTAAAAAGTCTTTGTAAATGTGGAAGATGCCAAGTTCTGACTTCCTGGGAAGAAGAAATTTGTGAGAATTAAATCGAATTCCATAATTAATTTGGAAGATTTTTTTTAATATTCTATTTGTGTCTTTGTCGTATGTATTTTGTGCCTGTTTACTTAACTTGTTGTATAGAGGGAGGATAAAAGGAGACCAGAAAATGTAGAAGAGTGGCTGAAGACATTTTAATGACACAGTGTATAATACAATTTTAGACACTTTATTTGTATAGCAAGATATCTCCTTAAAATTTGGTAGTCAACCATACATGCACACAATTTAAAAATAAAATTAAAAAATGGTTTATGATAATATTCACTTTATCCCCTCACTTGATATAAATTCTTATTGACCATTTTTTAAAATTTCAATTACCTCTATTTCCTGAAGTAGTTGCAGATAGTAGTGGTTCAATAATTATTTTCCATTTAAACTATATAGTGGGCTTTATATTTAATAAAAACTGTTAGAAAATATCAGATGGTTTCACTTCAGGAGGAATGTAGGGGAACCAAATAAGGAATCAGAAAAAAAAAACTACAAACAAACAAAAAATCAACAGGCAACTATTAACCAGAGACACTCTGCAGGGGAGGGGAGAGAGAGGGAGCAAAACAGGGGAGGGAAGAGCACAAGGGATTATAGTGATGGTTCCCCGGGTGAATTGGTGATGGGAATTTTACAGGGACAACACCAGAAAGGAGAAACCATGCATTGTACAAAAAGGAAGAATGATGTAAAATATACATATTAAATAAATAAATAAATAAAACATTTGGATTAAACATGGAAACTCATAAATTTTTAAGGCAGTTGTCTTAGCTGTTAATTAAAACCTATTTAAATAAATCAGGTGTTACAAAATTCATTGACAAATAGATTTACCATTTTAGTTTCCCAGTGAAGTTTCTCTTTTTTATATTCATCCAAAGGACACATTCACTCATGATAAAAATCTAAGCAAATTGTGTATAGAGGCAGTGTACCTCAACACAGTAAAGAACAAATATTGACAAGCCCACAGCTAACATCACAATCAGTAAAGACAGAAAAGTTTTGCTTCTAAGATTAGGAATAAAACACATCTTATTCAACATGATATTGAAATCCTAGCTAGCATCATTAATAAAGAAAGAAAAAGCATGCACATCACGAAAGAAAAGCACCTGTTTACAGAGCGTATGCTATTAGATATTGGTTTTTATGTGTGAATATAGCATGCTTTTTTTTCTTTTCAACCTTAAGGGAGGGGATTGAGTTAATCTATTAATAGCTAAAAGTCAGGTTTAAGTTTTGTTATTGCTATGGTTACCATCAGCATACTATGTACTTCTGGTTTATCTGATACCTTGTGTTTAGAGATGTGATTGGTTTACAAGATTTTTTTCTCAGGGTCTGCTCTCCTTTCAGTTTATATCTTTGTACTGTCAAAAGCACCTAACATACAGTAGATGCTCAATTAAGAAAGAATAAAAGGAGGAATGTAGGGTGGGAGACAGAAAGGAACACAGGGAGGGAGGGAGGAAAAAAGGAAGAAGGAAGGAAGGAAAAAAGGGAGGGAAGAAGGAGGTGAAAATTATTTCTTTATTCATTTGCTTTGAAAAATAATTGTCAATTTGTAAATTACAGAAACTTCAGGAATAACCAAGCTTGCTTTTTTACCGGCTGGAAAATCCTAACTAGAATATTTGGTTTTTATAGACATAGGAAATATCTTTTCAGACACATCTTCCCTTAGCATCATTATTGGCAAGAAATTAAATTAAATTTGAATTGATCTGCATTGAAAATACAGTCATAAAAAAGGGGAATATGAATAATAGTTTACAGACAGTCATCCTTCATATTATGCCCTTGAATATAAAAAGCTGCATTGACCCTTTCTTGCTCCCACTTTTTGTTCTTTTTTTTTAACTTACTTCTGAGTATGTAACAGTGCAGACATTTCAGATTATAAATTAGTAAGGTCTTTCTCAATTTACATTTTCAAATTTAGGGGCATTTTTAGTTTCTAATATAATTCCTTCTAACTTTTCAATTTAAAATATTTTTTGAACCTTTGAAAATTTCTATAAAGAGTTCAATGATATCACATGCCCTCACTTAGATTTCAAAATTTATCTCTATCTGCTTATCTCTCCATATAAATATATTTATATAGATAGATAGATAGATAGATACATGCAAAATATTTTTCTGAAACACTACGTTGCAGGTATTATGAGCACGCTCTATGTAATTACATTCTCCACAAAATCATCAAATTGTTTTAAAGATATAGCAAATGAAGGCATTAATATAAGAGGTACATGCAGGGGAGTGACATCAGTTTCATATTTACAAATTATTGATTATTATTTGCAGAATGTTTATAACTCTTTAAGTCAAATAGCTAATTCTAGCAGGAGTGACTTGACAGCTTCATTCTATCATATTTATGGATAATGTCTTTATCTTCTTTCTAATTTTCATATACCTCAGGAGAACAGGACAAGTTTATTCTCTGAAACTGAGAATAAAGTTCCAATTTCCACCATGTAATTTTGCGAAGAAAGCTTCATTCCTGACTGAGTGATGTCTTTCTTCTGTCATCCAGTTTTCTTAATTACAGTAAATGTAAGTTGGCTGTTTCTATTTGGTAATCATTCAAAAGAAGTTCTTGAATCAAACTGCTCTTCATTTATGCAGATTTTAGCAATCTGTCATTTGCTCTGTGGGGAACTTTGAGATCTTTAAGCTTCTTAGAATCACCATGCCAATTACTTTGCTGTAATTAAAGATAATGGGACTTTGATAATGACTTTGCCACCTATGATACTCAAGATAAAAGACTAGTGGAAAATATCAATAGCTACATGACTTTGCTTTGAATGGTAATCGATATACCATTGGCAGACTGATTCGAGTGTAGCAGGTGTCTACTTCTTCAAGTGTATGTGAACCCTAACCCGTGCCAGCTGTGCTGGGGAGACATGCTAAACATTAGCCCAACCCAAATATACAATTACTTCAAAAACAGCTTGAGTCACAACTTTAAAAAAAGATGTACTCTTGCCCATTTAAAGCAAGGTAGGTGGACCTAGATCAACACAATGATTTAATAAAACAAAATTGCATATTGAAGTATAATCTTGCAACTTTTTTGTGCAATAGTTTCTGTTGTTTTCTTTGCCATGCTATTTCATCCTTAAAATAGTCCCAGATATACAGGCATATATATTCTGTAGAATTCATCTTTATCTTGAATAAATCCAATCTCAGATTGCTCTCTTCTCATCTTTCTCTCTCATTTTTAATTATCTTTCTTTAATTCTATACTAAGGCTATCATTCTCAGGTAACTTGTTTTTTCTTTTCTAGATTTGATGTAATATTCTTGATTCCACATCTTCATCTGTATTAGGTTAATATACTAATTTTCTGAAACTCATTCTCAAGAACCACTTTACAAAAAAAAAGTGCATTAGCAGAGAGGAAAACTTACCGATCTGCTAATATGAAATGTCTTTAATTCATATATTTCATTGAAAGTCTGACTGAAGGGTGCTTCCCTGGCTGTGCAGAGGTTAGTCTCAGGGCTGTCACCTCCATAGTCCCCATTCTATCCCCAGCACAGCAGACCCCTCCTGTCTCACTCGCTGCTCCCCTCAGCAGTATATTTCAATCAATCTGTCTGTTCTGCTCCCCACTCTGTCTCTGGTGAATCCTCTCACCCCCGCACACCTCTGGTCTATACCCCAGTTCTTGTATGCATAAATAAATAAAAACAAATCTTAAAAAAAAGAAAAAGTCTGACTGAAGTACAGATAGACAGAGGAGAGTATATTTTAGGTATTTAATTCCTAGCCTATTTTTCAAAGTAAGGTTGTTAAATTTAGGAAAACATACATTCCCGTATTTCTTTGAATTTCATATGAACAATGAATAATTTTCTAAGTAAAAGTATGCCCATACAATATTTAGAACATTTTTAGACTAAGAAAAATAAAAAACCTAGCTTATCTGAAACTCAAAGTAAACTGGGCATCCTGTGCTTTTTCTGACAAAGCTTCTTGAATGTTTTGACCTTGCAGATTGTCTCAAAGATTATGTGGCAATATGGAAGTGTTAGTTTAGTTGTCTTTGGTTTTAGTGACAATGCGGTCACTTCTTTTAGTATCCCATTGACACTATAGGAACTGATAACTGGACCTCCTTTAAATCTGAAAATACTACTCCCAAACTTAGATTCTGCCGATTATAGGATAGTAAGTCTGTGAAACCTGAATAGAGTCTTCAGAATTCCCTAAAAGTAGATCACCTTGGATTAGAGGCAAGTGAATCAATACCTTCAAATTAAGACTATTAGCACAGTACAGAAAGTACGCATCTGCAGTAACAGAAAAAGAATCTTGATTTGAGAATGCTATTCTTTTTCCTTACTTTAAAAAAAAAATGTTATTTTATTTCAGTGAATCTTAGCAATTCCCTACAATGACTTTCAATATTATCTTACACATATGTACTGCTGACTCTTTACCACATGAGAAGGTCACTCATCTGTGCATTTCACTAAATCTGTACTACTATTGAATCTTCTTTCTCCTAATTAAACCTCTGATAAAACATCTAATTGACTTTTCATTAAATACTTCAGAGGACAATTTCCTTGCAACAGGTCCTTTTTTTGTACTGGAATTATTCTTATATATTTACTCAGCCTCTCAATCTTGAAATAATTGGACCCCCATCACTAATCACCAGTATGCTTCTAAATAGAAAATCCACCCTGTGGGCATAACTGGGCTCACCAGAAGGAACAACTGATAGAGGAGCTTTTCTCACCACAGCAGTCAGTCTGTTCTCTTCAGAGACCCTCCAGCCTGCTTCTCAGGAATTCTTCATGTTTAAGAAAATCTACTAATCTCAAGGAAAGATAATTGACTTATTCTTGATGTGATAAATTATTCCTAACCAGGGTAGTAGTTCTTAAGTGAAAAGCAGACTTTCATTTGATTACAAGCAACCTGCCTGGATTTGTGCCATTGTCATTAGAGATTTCCATATATTAAAAATTCCTACTACTCAGGGAACCAGGTTGCCTTGTGAATTGTACCTGGAAATCTCTAAATTAAAGCAAGCATAGACTACTCAGCATTTCTATCTAGATGGCTAACAGACTTCCTTCATGTGCAATATTTTTAAAAAAGATTTATTTATTTATGCATACAGGAACCGGGGTGTAGGTCAGAGCTGTGGGGTGGTGAGAGGATTCACCAGAGACAGAGAGGGGAGCAGAACAGGTGGATCTACTGAAATGCACTGCTGAGGGGACCAGTGGGCGAGGTAGGAGAGGTGTGCTGTGTCTCTCATGTGGGATGCTCCATGGCCGGGGTTAGAACTTATGCTGCAGTGGCTGCGAATAGCTTCATAGTGCTGGGACTTAACCCATTGTGCCTTCAGGGAGGACCCATGTACACTATTTGAGGTGCTATTCCTTCAACAATAATACAAGCAACAGGAAAAATTGAACCAGAATTTATCATTGAACCTAGCAGAAGATATATACACACTAATTTTGTCCTAAAGGTCATGACTATGTTCATTAATGAGGGATTCATTTTTGCTGAGACAAGAGAGTTCACAGTTAGTATTTCATGCTACATCAATATAAATAACACTGATGAAATGAAACAATATTGTTTCTGGTTTATCAAAACTTTCCTATTCTGCCATACTGTGGGTGAAGTCACCTCTAATTCTCAATTTTTATGTTAACCTTTGTCGAAGAATTACTATCAAACCAAATCCTTAACAATGAATTATGTTATTAATCCTAATGTCAGAACATTCATAATCTTCAAAATAATTTATCTGCTAGATTTCCATCCATTAATTCAGTTTTTCAAAAACATATTTTTAACATTTTCATTTATTTGCATAAAATACAAACTCAGTAGAAAGATATAATTAGTTTTCTACTATAACATCATCAGAGTTTTATTTTAATTCTTTAACCCTTTGGCACTAGACTACCCAAATGGATATTATAATACTTTAATTTGACCCTATAGTCTATTTTTCTTACGGTTTCTTACAGTTCACTGAATCCACAGAATAATTTTCTAAATGTATTGGTATTATTTCCCAGTTTCTAACTTTCTCTTTTTCATTTATATTTTAACATCCATTTGGGGATTGCAACACTCATAATAAAATTACAATGTACAAGATATATTGAAAGTGATGTGTTTCACCTTGAAAACCAAATTTGTCTATTTCATACATAGTTTGTTCAATGTTGATAAGAAGGGAAAGAATCCTGGAATCATTTCTCTTGGAGGACTTATTTTTTGGGCATTGGCACATACATCTTCTCACCCAAACACCCTGACATATTAAATCTGCTTGCACTAAAGTCAGAAAAACTATAAATTAAGACAAGAAGATGCCTTCCTCCAAACCTTCCCATTACTTGTCATTGTATATCTGTATGTCAAATATATTCTGAACACAGTCTATCTCACATCACAGCCCACTTATCTTAGTCTGTTTGAGCCATTATAAGGGAATGCCACAGACTGGGTTGCTTTATAAATGACAGAAATTTATTAGCGTTTTGGAGGCTGGAAGTCCAAGATCATGTTTCCTTTGGACACCATCCCTGTGTTCCTACAGGGCAGAATTAGTGAGAGTCCCCAGATGTTTCTGATAAGACACTCATCTTATTCGCGAGTGCTCTATCCTTGTCATCTAATCATCAACAAATACACCATCACATCTGTGATTAGTATTGCTACATATGAATTTGGAGGTGGGGCAGCAGAGCAAGGGTAGGCACAGAGCCAGAGAAAGCACAAATATTCAGACCATAGCATCAGTGATACAAAATTATCTCTAAGCATAAGGACTTCCTGTACTTCTTCAAATATATCAAGGACTTTATTATTTAATGCCCCTGTATACATACTTCCTTTGCCTGGAACAATCTTTTTTTTTTTTTTTTTTTATTTATACATACAAGTTGGGGTACAGGCCAGAGGCGTGGGGCGGCGAGAGGGCTCACCAGAGACAGAGTGGCGAGCAGAACAGGCAGATCAGAAGTACACTGCTGAGGGGAGCAGCGGGCGAGGCAGGAGAGGTCTGCCGCACCATGTGGGATTCTCCCCGGCCGGGCGTCGAACTCGCGTCGCCGCTGCCAACAGCTCCACAGCGCAGCGCTCAACCGCTGCGCCACCGGGGAGGCCCTGCCTGGAACATTCTTTCTGCTCACTATTGCTCAGTAAGGCTTTTTCGAATCCATGTATCTCAATTAGGTTTTCATGACATCCTCTGCTGTAATATCTTGAGTTTTCCATCCATTTTACTTAAATAAATGTATGTACTAGTTTTCTAAAACAACTACAAACTGGGTGGCTTAAAACAACAGAAAAACATTGTCTCACAGTTCTGAAGTCCATAGATCTGAAGTCAAGGTATCTGTAAGATTATGTTTTCTATGAAAACTTAAAGGGAAAAGATAATCCTTTGTCATCTATTTTACCTTCTAGTGCTTGTTGACAATCCTCGGCTTGTAGGTACATCACTCTGGTCTTTCCTCCATTGTCACATGACTCTTTTCTCCCTGTGTGTTTCTGTCCCTGTCCTCTTATAAAGACATATCATGATCTCATCCTAATTTGATAAAGTATGCAATGACCCTATTTCCAAATAAGGTCATACTCTTTTTTTTTTTAAGATTTATTATTATTTTTTAAATTTTTGCATGCAAGCTGGGATGCAGGCCAAAGGTGTGAGGTGGTGAGAGGGTTCATATTCATAGGGAATAAGAATTCAACTTATCTTGGGTGGACTAATTAAACCAATAACAGTATGTGATTAATTTTGCAATGGTGACAGTTTTTCTGATACCTGACTCCTTGAGTAGCAGTTGCATCTATCCTTTCCCTTTCTATCTCCTATGCCTAGTACAACTGCTTATGCTCAGTTCGAAATCTTTTATATAAGAAATGTTCAATAGCTTTTGCTAAACAAATGAACATAAGGATCAGAACATATGCTTTACTTTGCTTTCTTCTCATACCAACCATAAAGAAAAAAAAAAGCAACTCTTGAGAATTACATCAATGCTTCAATTTATGCCCATAATTCACTGCCTCTCAGCTTCTCAAGTATTCCATCCTTCCCAAAATTGCTCTCTTTTTTCCTGTATAAGCAATTTCTTGTCACCTATTAAGTTCTTCCAACTGGAATATAAATATATCCTCATATAATTTAAATTTCCCTGGTTTAGCTTCATTTTATTGTGTAAAAGATAGTTTTCTTCTTGTTGTAACTCAGTAAATAAAATATAGCAAATCTCTGTCTAGTCATAGATATCTTCCATTCTTATATAATATAAAACACTTGCTTGCCTTTTTGCAAGTATATAAGGAATTTTCATTACTTCCCCAATGATAATTACTTATTTCAGTATAACCAAAAGTGCAACTTGATGCTTTGATTTTATACATATATGTGCACACAATTTCTATTACAATGTTGAAACTAAAGTGATTTTTTTTTCAGATTATGACAATTAAATGTTAACATTTTAGTGCCACCAAAGTACATGAGTTAATTGAAGAGACACACTTATGATAAATATAATCAGTTTTACACACACAAGCAACAGTAACTCAAGCAACACAACTGAATTTCAGAGGCATTAAAATGTGGAAAACATGTCCCTAAGAATTGATGAAATGCAGTCAAATATAGCCTGGTAGATTGCTAAAAGGAAATAATGATAAGAAGTACTCCAAACTTCATGACCTGAAACTTTGACTTACTTTTGGAGAGAAGTACTTTAATATGCTCCAGCTAGTTATTTATTTGTGTAAAATTCAGAACATGGTAATAAAAGGGAAACTAAAACATGCATGGAAAATGCATGTAACATTCAAATAGAGGCAAAATAAACAGAAAACTCATGCTACAACTTAAAAACTGAAAATACAAAGGGTGTAAAATTAAAAGGGATATACAATGTGCAGTGGGTTAAATTCTAGTAACTTTCAAATTGTAAATGTCAAGATTTCAGGGCAACTGCGCACATGACTGCCTGCAATTATGACCTAAAAGTTAGGTGTGTGATTCATTTTTGGACAGCAGGAATTCATGAAAGAAAGATTATAGTAAGAATGATAGAATTCCTTTCAGAAGCAGCAATACAAAATTGATAGAAAGCAGCTCTTAATATAATTTTCTGACCTTTACAAAGGCTTTTGTTACTCTGTTTTACAAAGGACTACATTATAGTAGGAAGGAGGATGGCATTGAAGACAAGCCACTTGACTATGAAAAAATGCTTTTACTATCAAAGGAAAATGATACTAATTGGAATGGCTGGAAACACAATAGAGTGTTTGGAGACTTAAAATAATCCAGATCCTAATTATTTCCGTTACTTAATTGGACAATAATTTAAATGAAATAACATGTAAGGAAACTAGGACGTGTATCCTTTAAAGACTTGCATATTGGAGTGAATAAAATTCAGGTATTCATAAAATGCTGCAATTCATGAGAATTAAATTAATTGCATTTAAATTAAATGATACTGAGATTATATATATTCTGTGCAAATTCCATATTTGAAATGCATATCTCGGTTTCAAAGACTTATGGTTCTGCCACATAGGATATATCACTGTAAAAATGAGGAAAAGCTGTTTCCAGTTTATTCTTAATAATAATATTTACATGGTACTCTTAGCTAAAAATCTATCTGTTAACACCAGGTCATTTTATAGAATATTTTTTCAGGTCATTTTATAGAATATTTCTTCACTCAAGAATGCAACAATTTGAATTACATTTAAACTAATTCTAAGGGGCAACAGGTGTAGAAGAGACGTTCACAGAGAATTCAACTATAACTGTACTTCATTTAAAAATTCTATATATAGCATCATGTTAAAATTTAGCATAGTTCAATTTGGATCCATATGAATATGTGCAAGTATTCTTCTTACTTTTTTTGATAAATAGCAATTATGTACAATGGATGATAGCCTATTTAAGAAATAGATTTTGAAAATTTAAGTTGGTTTGTATTTTGTTATCAATAGTACAATATTCATATTATGTATCACCATTACAAACTGTAAATATAACTTTTAGGTTTACTTGAAAAAAGCATGTTATTTGAACAGTCCATATCCACAAAAACTCAAAGATGCTTGTTCTGATCACCCAATGTTTTTCAAAAACCTAACACTGAGAAATGAATACAGAAGACATCTCTTTCTATAAGTGTTTCCTTTTCAAGCTGGTTTTGAATACATTTCCAGGAAATGTATACAGTTAAGTAAGGAGATTCAGAATGCCCAGTATAAAACTGGGAGATTAGTTATACTTGATATTTTGTAATAAGAAAATATTATTTGATATTAATTTTTAAATTAAATTGAATATTGAATTATGGTACATCTTTTGAAATTAATTTTATAAAGTACTTATTAGAACAATTATACTGAAGCACATTTACACTTACTAGATTTGCAGGAGTCAAAATTTGATTATGCTATACATAATTATAAAATATAGGTATAAATGTATATTTTATAAAAAATTGAATTTTATTAAACATAAAATGTTTTCTTAATAGATATTAAAAGGTATTAAATTGTTTTACAATACACTGAATAGTTCTTTAAGCTTTATGTTTCCTTCCTTTCATATGGAGTGTTTTCATTGATTTAAAGACAGTCCTCTGTTCTACTTCAACTTTCTTTTTCATCCTGCATTCTCCTATTGTTCTTCAATGATGCACATTATTAATACTGACAGGAACTTAGACAGTTATAAATTTGATACTCATGAGGAAGACAACTTTGTAAAGTCAAATTATCATTATTTTATAATTTATTACTGAGGTAAAAGCTGCCACATGACATCTGGTTAGGTCTTACTAACACACTCTCAATATTCAGATATTAGGTGCATAATTGACCATTTTGAATATCACTGAGTCATATTATTGATGTGTAAAACTTAGAAAGCGGAATAGATTTAAAGTAGCAAAATTCTGGCCGAACAATTGATGCAAACTTCTGCTGATTCATTGTCTTGTTTGGTCAATGACCTAAGCATTGTGATTTATTATAGGAATGTCCTACTTTAATTTTTTTTCCTTTTGACAAACATCAATAATTGATAGGCTAGTTGAAGTTGAATTTATCAAATTCTACACTGCTGTGGGAGAATTTACTTGAATTATAAAGTATCCCAGAACTACAGAAATTATTAGAGTCATAGGTACATGTTTTGAATAAAATAAAGTATACATATATCAGTCTTTCTTTACTTCTTTAGTTCCATATTCCTGAAAACTGTGGTCACTTGATGCCCATAACAACTCTGCATCCCTTCACTGTTTGCTTTGGGATCAAAAGACATGTCTGAAATCTGACTTTCCTCTTTCCTAAACATAAAGAAATAGACCAATTTTTTACCATCCCAATCTCATGATCTAAAAATAAATAATAATTTAAAAAATATGCCTATTGCATATGGGTTAGATAGAGCAGAGACTCTTGGGATAGCTTGATTATTTTTCAGTATTACATTTCTACCTCTGGGCAGAGTATAGTTACCAAGCCTACTAAGATATCATTTTGTAGATTAATGAATCAGGAAACCCTGGTACATTGAGTCAATAGAATATAATTTAGCACTGAAAATAGATGAACTGTCAAAACATAAAAAGATATGGAGGAAATGTAAATGTACATTACTAACTAAAAATGACAATTTGAAAAAGCTACATTCCACATTATTCCAATTATATCATATATGTATTTTTTCCCAAAAAGATTAAACTATGGACACAATAAAAATGTCAGGGGTTGCCAGAGGTTAGCATGGAAGGAGTGATGAACAGAAATAAACACAAAGGAATTTTAGGATTATTCTCTCATTATCCATTTGTCCAAATCCATAGAATTGCACCAAACCAAGAGTTAACCCTTAGTAAGTCATGACCTTTGTGTGATAGTGATGTGTTAATATAGATTCATCAATGGTAATAAATACTATCGCTGTGGTGGAGGATATTGATAATAGGAGAGGCTAAACATGTACCTGAGCAGTGGGTATATGGGAAATCTCTGCATCTTCCTCTCATCTCAAAAAAGAGATATTAAATTATTATAAATGCTGCTAAGTGGTAAATTACAATGTGGATGTAGAAGTAACAATTAAATTATGGCAAAATTACAACATTTGGTAACAATTTTATTGGAATCATTGGGGATAAAATAAAAACAAAATGAATAGAAGAGAATGGGCAGATGGGTAAGAAGGCAGTTATTCAAATTGGTCCTTTAGGTTTTCTTTACTACCATTACTGCATTAAAGGGAGTGATAGAATAATAAATAAAATGCAATTTCAACTCTCAAGAAAGACAATTTAGTGGGTAGTCAATTCACTAAATCCCATTTAATGTTTTAGACTTCGTACTAGCCTAATTGTAGAGAATATCGCTCATCTGGGGACACAAGGAAGGGCATTATCAACATAATCTAATTAAGTTTTCTACTGTCTCTGAAGAGACAATAGAATAATAAAGTACATGCTATCAAACTTAAATTATCAGTCTTTCTTTTTAAGCTCAGTCATTTCTTCATTTATTTAAATCTTTTTTGAGTATTGTTTCCACCGCTTCTCCTTTTAACGTTTTGTATTAACAAATTACTAGACTATATCTACTATATAATATTGCCCTTTATTTTCCTTAACCTCTATATTGCCTTCCATTTCTTTTATTTGTCGCTAAACTTCAGTTACCAGTATTATTAAACTTTTTGTCACACAACTTGTTAGTCATGGTTGATTATTGTGTTTTTATATGTATTTTTAAATGTATATTATGCAAATATTTTTAAATACATAGTTCTTAAATAAATTTAACAAAGCATTTTTTATGAAATGATTGTGTGATAATATCTACAATTATTGGTCCTTAAATTACAGTAACTAAGAAGATTATCTTATGATAAAAGCCCTTGAAATCCTTGGGATAGAAGGAACATACCTCAACATAATAAAAGCCATATACGACAAACCCACGGCCAATATTATACTCAACGGTGAGAAGCTGAAGGCCTTTCCCCTAAGATCAGGCACAAGGCAAGGATGTCCACTCTCACCATTACTTTTCAATATAATACTGGAAGTCCTAGCCAGAGC